>APFE030751749.1:5468-41776 GCA_000404065.3 Pinus taeda
AATATAGGGAGAGAATGTTTTTCAAAATGAATCTAGGAAAGTAATGAAAAACAAAATTTCACCACCATGGGCTCAAGAATCTATTAGGAATTGAAAGACAATAAAGAAATATTTTATACGTAGATATATGTATTTGATTGATATGATTAAAGATTTTTAATATTTATATGTGAAAAGAAAAATATAAAAAAATTTAGGGGCGAGTATTAGCCCATGGTTGCAATTCAAGGGGTTTTATATTTTGGAGAGGTGAATTGTTTATATTACATCGCTTTTCTATAGTTAGCCCGAAAATTATTTAAAAAGTAAATATTTATTATATTTTAGCCAATGAAAAATAAGCGCAAATCAGCATTCATGCCCCGATTCGCCTGGTTTGTAGGGTGGATTTGCTTCAATCGCCCTGATTTCATGTCATATTTTCTTCCAATCACCAGATTTCTAGGAATGGTAATGGTTAGGGGCTACTTCACCCTCTACCATTCCTGGAAGACAAGGGTAGGGTTGAATTTGAGGGATGTCTATTTCATTCACTTGTATAAATTTAACTACAGACTACAATCCTCCTCATTGTTGAGTTGTGTGTAGGGGTCACCTACCTCACTAAGTTTATGTCCTAGATATGCTTCTACATGCACGATATTCTTTTTCTCTGTATATTCTTTGCGATTCAAACCCAAGTCAGCAATGTGAAGGAGGAAAATTAAAACCCAAGTCACGTTGGTTCTCTGCTAACTAGTAACGCTATGCATTGCAATTTGTTTTCTTTGACTATTTTTTAGTTAGCCTTAACATTGCTCACATGACCATGGTTCAAGTAAATGGGGTTAACGAGCTATTCATTTTTTGTTTCATATTGCATTAGTTTATTTAGGCATTGGTAGGGTTGAATTTGGGGGTTTTTTGTTTGATTCACTTGTATAAATTTGTATCTACAAGCTATAGACCTCCTCATTATTAAGCTACAGATGTGTAGGTGTCCCTTCTCTCACTAATTTTTTGTCCCATAATTGCTCTTGCATGTGCGATATTCTTGTTCTTTGTGATTCAAACCCAAGTCAACAATGTGAAGGAGAAAATTAGAACCCAATTCACTCTTGTTCTTTGCTAACTAGTAATAATATGTATTGCAAATTGTTTTCTTTGACTAGTTTTCAGTTAGCCTTAGCATGGCTCACATGACCATGGTTCAAGTAAATGAGGTTAACGAGCTATTCATTTTTGTTTCATTTTGTGTTAGTTTATTTAGGAAATAATGTTTGTCCACTTAGCATCAAACCATTACTTTATAGTCGCCTTAGTGAGATCTATGCCATGTAAAGTAGCCATGAAACAGAGACCCCATCCATGTTATGGGTATATATGATTGGGACTCTACCTTTACTTTTGATATAGTTTGTAAATATGGACGCGATAGGGGATCAACATATTTGTATGATGAAAAAGTCAAGGTGTGGGAAGTTAGGTTTCCATCGTATCATTTTGTATGTATCTTACCCACCAAACATCACAGACCCTCTAGTGTATAATGACAAAGATTTGACCTTCGATCTGAGTAATAGGTCCATTCCACCTCGATGCATTTTCTATTGGATATACGACCTAGCTCATGCAAATCCAAACTCAAAGTAGGGAAATTTCAACATAAGTAATATCCCCACCAGAGTATGGATGCGCTCGCAGATACTTGCAACAACATGATTTCTTTACTTTAGATTTTACAACAAAATCTCTTTGCATCTTTGTCGATTTGATGACCTTGGATGATGATGCCTTTTGAGAAGAATTAGAATGCAAATTTCTCATAAACAACCCAGTCAATGGACAAATATATGATCATAAATTTAATTCAATTATTCAAGTGAGTAAACAACAATGGGATCTGTATTTATGATTGCCATGCATAGGGGCTTCACTCAATGAACCTCTGAAATATCACGTGCATTTGTGGCATAATAGACAATACCCCTAATCTGGCTACATATTGGAAAATACTTCTAAAAATCACATTATTGAACCCCTTACCAATATGAGCCCAATATACCTTCCCAATTTAGAAAACCCCTATTTTCACTATATATTGTAGGTATCCATTTTTTTCATTAACATTTTTTACATCCCTTTAATAATATTTTTTTATTAACTTTGAGTTTCGTTTTTTATACTTGCAAATATAAAAATATTTTACCCCTTATATATCCCCAAATATATTATGTCATTTTTTCTCAATATATATCCTCCAATATGATCCCAAATAGTATTATATTCATAGGGGCTTCACTCAATGAACTTCTAACATAGCACGTGCATTTGTGGCATATTAAACAATACCCTTAATTTCACTACGTATTGGAAAATATCTTTAAAAATCACATTATTTAACCCCCTACCAATATGAACCCAATACACCTTCCCAATTTAGAAAACCATTATGTTCACTAGATATTGTACGTATCCATTTTTTCATTAACATTTTTTATACCCCTTTATATTTTTTTGATTAACTTTGAGCTTCACTTTTTAAAACTACTAATATAAAAACCCTTTACCCCTATTATATTTTCAATATATTATGTTATTTTTTCCTCAATATATATCCCCCAATGTGAATGCACGTGGTATGGTATTGCTCCCCCAATGAAGCCGCCGTGATTATATTTCTTCCCCAATGAAGCCCCCATGAGGATAATCTACATAAACTTCTTTCTTCAAGGTCCCATTTAAAAATTTTCATCTGACATCCATTGCGTAAAATAGCCAATGATTCTTTGTTTCTATTTCTAATATTGTTCTAATGATATTCAATCTTGCTACTAGGGTGAATGTTATTTCATATTCCACTCCAATATATTGTGCAAAAACTTTTTCTATGAATATGAATTTATGCTTTTCCATTCCCCCTTTTTATTAAGCTTGGAGTTATAGACCTATTTGAATCCAATGTTTTTTTTTCCTTCTAGTCGATCTAAAAGACTCCATGTATCATTCCTCTATATGGGTGAAATTTCCTCATTCGTATATTTAACCCATTATTTATTTTTAACTACTTCTTCAGAATGTGTTGGCTAGCAAGATAATAAAGAAAAATGTGCTTGTTCAAGGGAAATGTTCCCAAGGGATAGGGTTGAGATCCCCAATAGAATGAAATAAAAATATAACAAGGAAGATTCATACAATCATGTTAAGCACTTAAATTCACTAATGTAGGGATCAGAAATGTACTCGAAGATCCTATGTTCTAAGCTGTGTAGACCTGCAAATGAGTCATAGAGATAGGAGTAGATCACCTAAATTCAAAGGTAAAAGTACATATATATATATATATATATATATATGACAAATCCTCATAAAGAATCATAAAAAGTTTACATATACATACATACATACATACATAATACATAACATACATTCATACCATTACATATTATTTATATATATATTATTAATAATATATATATTTATATATATATATATATATATAGTATATTATATATATTCTATAATATATGAAATTTGGAAATAGCACATGAGTCTCCTTATTAACTGAAAGTAACAAGAATAGGTGAAGCTACAACCTAATCCTAATTGAAGGTACTGACAAAACCTTCATCTAGATCCATCCAGCTGAAGCCATAAAAGAATTCCTCTCCAATATACGCAAGAATATGATAGATAAGGAGGATGACCATATCTACAAGGAAACAAGTGTTTCCTGAAGACTAGGAGTGGAGAAGGCACGAGAAAATCGTAAACTGGATCTGACGAAATTTGGGCATAATAATAAGACCTCTCATTAGGAATGCATTAGGCCTACCCAAAGGGTGTGTATATACAATATCAAACTAGTTAATTAAGTTAGGTGACAAGCTCTTATAGGTGGTCTTGAATATAACTTGTAAACCCCACCCAAAAAATAGTTTTTATATATATTTTCAAATTTCAAAAATGTTTACATCAATATTGTTCTTAAAAAATGTGTATGTACATGTTATTATATGGGAAGAGTCATGTATGGATTTTGAGAAACACTTTTTTGAGATAAATTTATGTCTACAAGGGGAAGGGAGTTTCCCAAGGCATATAAGAGCATTTAGTCTACATGAGTGTTGAAAGATGTTATAACAGATGCCCCCTAATGTTTGAGATCAGAAGGGGGAATGATGGCTGAAATAAATTAAGTATAAAAGGAGGATACATTCGAATAGATCAAGCAGAGATCACCAGATTCTAGTCCATCAAATACCTGTGGAAGGATTTGAAAAGAGAACTCATATCTGAGACATGCATACCCATGCTCAGAGATAGTAAAGCATGTCTGATGATGAAGTATAAAGTGGATCCATTATGTATACATGTGTGATAATGATCAGAAGAATACATAATAGAACATCCAAAAATAGTCATGAAAGACCATAATAGAGCTATGTAATAGTATCAAATAGGAGGATATCTATACAAAGGTGGTGTGTAATTGATCCCCAAAAAAGTACCAAACTCATGTAGATGGGGTAGTGGTATTATAAAAAACGTGGGTGCCAACATATAAGATGTGGCTGAAAGAGTGTGCAACATATAAGTGTGGGTGTAATTAGAAAAAAGCTAAAGAAATTGTTAAGTAAACTGAGATGTTGGCACAAGCTAAGGTCTTCACTGACTGCAGATGGTACATTTCTACACTATGCAAATAAATGAACTGAAGTTGACCATGAGAAGTTGTTTGATTATCGTTCATTAATGTATATTGTTAACAAATGTGAGACAACTCACAAATAATGTTAACGAGTGTCAAGGTACCCCAATACAATCTAAGAAGTTTGAATATAGGAGTTGAAGTCGAACACTTGAAAAAATCTATCAATCAGAGAAAATTATTGTACTCCCATTATTGATAGCGAAGGAGTCTACCACTGATGACTGCAAACCCTAAGGTATTGATAAAAGGAATCTATATCTTGTTCCTAGAATAATTAGTTGGATTTGATGGGAAAATATCCATTGGAAGGAAGGAATTAGGGAATCCCACATCAACCAATATGAGCATAACCCGTAGGCTAATAATTTGTAAGGACTCAGAAGAATAGAGATGAAGTAATCACCACTAAGTACATTTTTGATGTGAATAAGTTGTATCTAGCACAAAAAATAAGTCCTTTGAACCAACCAATAATGAAAGTTGACACAGAGGTGAGGAATCCTCTAATAAGGTCAAATGGAAACCAAGGTACTGCATGAATCCCAATGTGTGATAATTTAAGCTAATTTTCAACACAAGGGAAATAACCTAGTCAAAGAAACATGATGTTGATCAATGTTGGGCATAAGGTCACCTATTGATGATGTAAATAGGGCTAGGGTGTAACTCTATTCTACTCTTAGAGAAATTTATCGAAGTTGATAATAGTAGGCTCACCACCAAGAAGTCAATGACATCCTTATTTATTGACACAAGTAAATGCCCAGGTAGATGATATGATACTGAGAATAGCTAGACACAAAGTGGCTTATACAGGAGAAAAATGAAGTTTTCTTAAGGCCAAAATGGGTGTAATAGGTTAATACCTAATGCAACAGTAGAAATCAACACACGGAAGCCTCTACGATATGGAGTCAAAATAAGAGTGAAGAAGAAGAATGATGCTTCAACGTGAAATCATGAAGGGACTAAAGAGTACTTCAATGTGTATGAAGATAACTTCATCATGGTTTCCAAGTTACAACAAGGTACTATATAGAGTATCCATGATAAGGTAGGCTTTAACACAAAAGTTATGACACTTGTAAACAACAAGAAGGGTCCATGTCACAACGTGGTGGGGTTGATCCTAAGGCCAAAATGGAAAAGGAAACTAGTAATACACAATGGAGGTGGTGAGCCTAATGTATGAGGTCAGAAGGGGGAATGTTGACATAAATATAGTAAGTATAAAAGGAAGTGTCAATTGAAAAACTCAAGAGGAGATCACCATATTCCTGTCCATAAAATACATGTGGAAGGAGTCAAAAAGAGAACTCATATTTGAGGCAGGCATATCCATGCTTAAAGATAGTAAATCATGTCTAATGATCAACTATAAAGTAGATCTGTGATGTATACATTAGTGTGATCATGATTAAAATAATACATAGTAGAACATCATATCATAGCCACGAAAGAACACAATGAAGGTATGTCTTAGTATCACATAGGAGGATATCTATATAAAGATGGTGTATAACTAATCCCCCAAAAAGTATCAAAGTCATGTAGATGGAGTAGTGGTATTCTAGAAAACTTAGGTGCCAACATACAAGATGTTGTTGAAAGAGTGTGCAACATATAAGTGTAGATGTCATTGGAAAAAAGCTGAAGAAACTGTCAAGTGAACTGAGATGTTTGCATAGCCCAAGGTCTTCATTGAACACATATGACACATTTCTACACTATGGGAATAAATGAGCTGAAGTCGACCATGTGAGAAATTGTTTGATTATACTATTAAAAAAATGTGAGACAACTCACCAATAATGTTAATGAGTATCAAGGCATCCTAAATCTAACAAGTGTGAATAAAGGAGTTGAATTCGAACACTTGAAATAATCTATCAATGATAGGATATTGTTGTATTCCCACTATTGATAGCTATAACACACCTCCTCTCACATCTACCCACTTTTAGCAGATTACTCGTGGTAAACATGAGATGAGGGGCTACTATGATATTACTCAACCTCCTAGATGGCCTTAACGAAATGAACTCGACACAACAAGAACTTACTTACTTCCCTCATGTGCCACAAGTCCTCCAGGAGTAACCCAATCCCTCCAGGTATCCAACCCTTGAGATAACTCAATTTTTCCCTGACCTAGGGTCCTAGTTGCTCTATTTCCAAGACTTCCATATGAATATGGGTTCACAGTTGCTCCCATAGGCCTACATTAGTGTAACTATGGATTTTTTCTTTTAGCGTTGTGCTAACGACTTTGAGAATTAAGGCTATTTTCCATGGCTAGGGCTTAGCCTCTGTCGAGAAAACTATGAAACCCCTAGAACTCATAAAAGACATGCATAAAATGCTTATAAAATAAAAATTGGAACGATGACTTAACGTGACCATCCCCAACCAGGACTGACATTCTATCAAACACTTGGTAGATATGGAACATATAGGTCATGAATGCAAGTATGAACATAAGGGATGAAAACTTATCTGAGGTTAACAAGAAGGGTCACTGCCTTCTCACATTAGCTATTATAACACCTATTAGGTCTTGCATTAATTATTGTTTCAGTTACAAGTAAAAACATGAAAACAACCATGAATGAGAATTGCCATATAACCATGCTTATAACCAACATATAAATAGATAAATAACAATGAAAGAGTGACTATTAAATCCATATAATAACACGTACCTTTACTAATCAAAAGCAAGAGAAACTTAGCTTTTATTAAACATAGGCAAGAGCCAACCAGGTTCAGGATTTCCATGTACCACCCGACCATAGATTGGCTAAACCAAATATTTATTTCATCAAATCACCCTTGTGCCTTATTCTAAGCATGAATTTTGGATCTCATGGGATAAACCAATCCAAAAACAACTAAGGGAATCCAGAGGTTGAACCAACTCCACCCTCACCATACCATGATGTCACCTAAGCTAGTCCTGAGATCACAAAACCAAACCGAGCTTGGATGCCTACAGATTCATTCACAATCCTTGAGTAATTTTCCAATCTCCAACCTCAGGCTTTATCGTGTATCCCACCATTATCAGTCAAGGGATTCCTAGGCCTTCAGAAATTTTATTGACACCACCTCACCCAAATCCAAAATATTTCTGCAATCCAAATCTCAAATCGAGAAAAACCCCATCACACCATGGCTATCCAAAAATGGAAAGGCTAGGCTAAAATCCACTATCAAACTCGGGAAAACCCATGCCAATGAAAACAAGATAACGAAATACCAACATGCACATACCATGCATGTGAAAACTAGCTAGGAAATCATACATGGAACCTAGTACCTACAAGTGTTCTTGTTGAAGATTCTTGATCCAACTTTTCCTTACTTGATCCGTGATTTCCTTTGCTTTCCTTTTCCTTCCTTTGATTTCCTTGTCCTTTCTTTGCTTGCTTGCTTTCCTTCTCCTCTTGATTCTGTTATTCTCTCTGAATATTAATTCAAAAAATAAACTGACCAAAAAAATAAAAAATAAAAAATAAAAAATAAAAAGGCTATCAACTAATGATCTGATGTCTTTTTATTAATGATGCCCATAATTTCTTCAATTTTCCATTATTTTACTTCAATTTCCTCCTCACATGCAACCTGTGACCTTTCACCTCCCTTTTCTCCTAATTTCCTTTATTTTCATAAATAATGCCTCATGCCTTTCCAAATAAATTTCCATTGCCTTTTCCTATTTACCCTTAGCCATAAACACATCAAGTGATGCTCACTAGGATATTTTTCCCAAAATCCATCTTGGAATAAGTGTTCCTTAACTGTGGTCTTGTTTTGCCTCTATTAACTTTTATTACATGCAATTTTAACATAGGTGTGTTACATAACCCTCCTCCTTAGGGGAACACCATCCTCGATGTTCTATGACAACTACAACCAAAAAAACCACTGAAAAGCAAAACATATTGCTCATATTGCTTTATAACTTAGCTTGTTGTAGTATTTACAATAACAACCTAGTCAAGAGAGAAACGATGATGAAAAACATGACAACATGACAACCATACCACTTATTTTAGATTTATAACACAACTCATTATGGTATTTTCACAACCATATATGCTCATGCACATATGCTTCAACCAACAAATAACCATACTCTTCATGCAACTTTATAAATCTAGCTCAATACAATATTTACAATAATATACACATATATACATATGCACATTTTTCCAACCGACAAATAAAAGGATACGATGTTTGTACCTATAGCAAGGGAGTCGAGAGGCTCACACCTCCACCCTCAAGTAATACCGGGATTCATGTCCTTCCCAGGAAGTCCAAAATCCATTGCCAAAGTCAAATTTACATCCAATGTCCAGCGCTACGGTCCTGTGCGACTTGTTCCCTCAGTTAATAGTTAAAGACTCATTGTTCTAGGGCACACTCCCAATGTGGATTTGATTCCATCTGGCAATGCTAACAACAAAAAAAAGTCCATCCCCTAACCTTCCCTCCTCTTCTACACAGTCCCTTGGGAAATCCGATCACCCCCTTTCATTCAATCACTCACCTTCCAAGTTCCCTGACATCCCCTATCCTGAGTGATCCATCCACTATAAACTATTCCTCACATTAGAAGGTAGAAAAACTAAGGCATAAGCTACCTCAAAATCATCATATCGGTCATAACATTCTCATGGAAATCAATGGACACTATCGGGTACCTGTGTCCCACAATGGCCCTACTCCTAAGTGATCTACCATCATATTTCTTCCTGTTCCAATTCCTTTTACCACTGTTGCTAATCCTCGCAATCATTTTCAACCACCCCAAACCAGGAATTTTCATGCTTTCCTGTACCAAGCACATAATTTTCATTAAACTAAAGGAAATGAAACAAATTCGAATCATACCTCATTGGTGGTCTGTCAATAAGGTACACTTGCAATTCCGTTTTCTTCTTGTCACAACAAGTCAAAGTAGCTCTTTTGATCAAATTATCATGTATAAAAATATCACATCGAGTTAGCTGAAGAAACAACCATCATAAATCAAAATCATAGATCACATGTAACCATCATAAATCAGATTCATAGATCACATGCATAATAAAAAACTAAAATAAAATAATGATACTTATATTTCAAATGATTCTTTTGCTTATGGCTTTGTTCTTTATCCTTTCCATACACACACTGAATCAGTTTCCAAACCTGGCAAGCACCCAATGCCTTCTCTTTAAGCAACAAGGGAACCCGAAGACTCAAATCCCTCCTCCCTCAATATCCACAACAAGGGTATCCCAAGACTAAACCTCCTCAACCCTCAATAGCAACAACAAGGACATCCAGAGATTGAGCCGCCTCAACCCTCAATAGCAACAACAAGGGCATCCATAGACTAAACCGCCTCAACCCTCAATTGCAACAACAAGGGCATCTAGAGACTAAACTGCCTCACCATAGCAACAATAAGGCCAGACAATACCATACATGTGTTTCCCATCACATTGTACAACATATACACATACACAGTATGCAATGCAACACATACACCTACACCTAGTGTAAAACACCACACATACACCTACACCCACTGTACAACACCACACATAAACCTACACCCAATGTACAACACGAAACATACACCTACACCCGGTGTACAACAAGACACATACACCTATACCCGGTGTACAACACAACACATACACTTAGATCTAGTGTATAACACAAGACATATATGTACCCACCATACAATACCATGAATACACATGTCATGATACAACGATTGCACAATACCCGTAGCACCATACCAAATATACACATCACAACATGTACAATGTGTACAAAATACCACATGTACATAGTGCCAACTGCATACTGTGTACACAACACCACATGTACAACATGTACACAACACCACATGCACACGACACCACATGTACAACATGTATAGCAGTGTATATGCACATGCACACAACAACACATGTACAACATACATAACACTATATATGCACATACCCATGACACCATATGTACACAACATTGCATATCCAACATGCCCAGGACACCATATGTGCACAACACCACGTATCCAACAAGCCCACGACACCATAAGTACACATCACTGCATATAAAACATGTACACAACACTACATATCTAACATGCCCACGACACCATATGTACATAACACTCCATATAAAACATGTACACAAAACCATATGTACATAACACCACATATACAACACATACACAAAACCATAGGTACACAACACTATTATACAACACGTGCACAACACCATATGTACATAGCATTGTTATACAACATGTACACAACACCATATGTACATAGTTTATATATGCAACATGCACACAACATTATACGTACATAGTACCACATATGCAATAGGCACACAACACTATATATGCAATATGCACACAACACCATATATACATCATGTACAATAGATACACAACAGTAGTATTGCACATCCAGAAACCAGACTATCTCTACCAGGAAACCTTACTTCTAGTGTATTTCCACTATCCATGCTTGTCCCAACATGTTAGATATTGCACTACTTTCATTTTGCTAATGTATCCCTCAACATTACCTGCTATAACATAAAAGTATGCATAGTATAAAAATGTAATATCAATCCATATCCACATGATACTAACCTCATAAATATTCTAGGGCTACTCTTCCCACTTGATTCCTCATAAACGATGAACCTCTTCGTGCCATTCACGTTCATAAACAATCATTCCTCCACAAGAATGATCTGTGATGACCCTACAAACAACAACATACATACATATATATATACATCTAAACATCAACATAAAAAAATCACAATCCCTGAAGACCTCGTTAGATAATGGCACACACACACACACACACACACACACACACACACACACACACACATATATATACATGCATACATATAATCATTAACATAAAAAAATCATGATCTGTAACATCCCTATTAGAAAACGACATACATACATACATGTACATATATAGACATCAACATAACCATGATCACAAGATAATTACTAGGTATCATAAGGTAAAGGTTAATATAACTCCCTTTATCCATGCACAACATGCAAAACATTGAGAACAATAGTTCACAACTTAGCCAAGCATTTGTTACCTTAAACCCATTTTCTTTACCTTTCCTAATACCTTTTTCATGAATGTTCTTCCATAATCCATTTATCCAAATGGACCCAACCAACTAAACCGACTTTAATACTCTTTCCTTTAGCTTCCCTTATAAATGCACCAATGTCATCCAAGTATTACATTACCTGTCAAATACCACACAAATCACCTTGAGATCGGATACCACACAACTCACCCTGAGATCCATCAACTTCCCTCTTTCCCAAACAAATTCCAAGACATACAAAACATGAAAGGAAAGAACAAAAAAAAACCAAGAAGAAAACCATGAAAAACTAATAGCAATACAACACTAGGAAAAAAAGGTTTATGGCCATACACTAGACATAAAAAAAACTGCAAGTCAGGCAGAACCAAATCACAAAATACTGAAATCACAAAACTAACAAAAACCACCATGACTCAACCCCATGGGTTCCCAGTGATTCCAACGAAAGCTCAACCCAAGACTTCTTCAAGATTTCATTGCAATATCTTTGCCATGCAATCCCCTGCGTCATATTTTCATAAACACATAACTTTTAGTGTATAAATAAATATAACAATATACTAGTTATCTTACCTTGTTGTGTCAAGCATGCTGCCTTGTAACTGAACACACATGTCAACCACATGTTCCAAAGATGAATATACCATATCTATTAATTTGAAATCAACCATTACCAAGTCTAACAACCATGTCATAATCAATAACTAACTCACATTCATCAATTATAATACATAATTATACAGCTATCACCTACTTGCACTCAAGTACATATCAGTTGTTCTCAACACATATGTGTTATCGCAAACATCTCAAACAAGATCATTCCTTCATGCAATCTTATAGATAGAAAATCATATCATGCAACTAGTCAACCATTCAACTAACATATAGATGACACAATAGACACCAAACACTCAAACACCAAATAGGTGACATAATCAAATTCATACCTCAATGTATCTCAAGGGAGGCTATCTTGTCTACACAATCAATCTAGATTAGCACGATATAACTTCACAACATATCAACCCAAACATAATTAAGGTCATGATATCCATAAAAATAACTTGCTAACATGTTCATATCATAAACTCATAAAAAATTGGCCTTTGTGCATACCATCACATATGCACAGTTAGTGTAGATTATTATGACACAATATCAAATGAATATCGACTCATACATGAATGTCATAACCCTAGCCATCCACATAGGTCAATCCATATTAACATGATACATATAACGTTAATATCCTATTACAATGACCATAACCATCATGCACACGACCACAATGCACATAACAATATGTTGCTATCCTTCATGACTAACTGACATAGGCACATATCATCACACTAATTAACTAACATATATCATACATGTAACTACAACAACCATAGACTGGCAGATATGTACACAACCCTAATGCTTATAACAATCATTAACCAATATATCTCCATTCCAAACATACAATACCTATATGACAATCTACTCTTGCCACAAAGTCTAGTGCTACATCCTTGCTCTAATGATCTACATCTCCTACTGTATCTCAAAAAAATGTAAGCCTCATAACATATCAATGGATTCATTATGAAATAAACTACATGAAATGACCTCATGCATGATAACCTTAACCATGAAAATGCATGCATAACAACATGCATCTAAACCATCTAGTCCAAATGTTGAACCATGCTCTAATACCACCCTGTAACATGGATCCTCTTACTTCCACCCACTTTCACAAGCTTATCGGTGTAAACATGACATGAGGGGCTACTATGAAATGACTCAGCCTCCTAGAAGACCACAAGGAAATGAAGTCGACAAAAAAACACCTTACTAACTTCCCTCAGCTGCCGCATAACCTCTAGGAGCAACCCAATCCCTTTAAGTGTCCAACATCTAGGAAAAATCACCTTTTCCTTAACCTAGAGTCCTAGTTGCTCCCTTGCCAAGGCCTCCTGGTGACTATGGGTTTCCAGTCAGGCCTACATGAATGCGACTGTGGCCTTCTTTTGCCAATGTTGTGCCAACAACTACATGAATTAAGGCTATTATTGAGGTTTGGGGCTTAGCATTTGCCCATAAAATTAAGAAACTTAGAGAAATCATAAATAACATGAAGATAATGCTTGTAAAACCAAAAATTAGAACTGGGACTTCACCTGACCATCCGCAACTAGGGCTGACATTCTGTCAAACACTTGGTAGATATGTGACCTACAGGTCCATTGACGGTGCTCGACCCACCAACATTAAGGGGATCTCCCCAATATGAAGTCCCAACTACACCTCACATTGTTTGGTGTAGGAGTCCCATCTGGTATGATGACCTGATTGCCATTATCTTAAAGGTATTCCTTAGCTCTTGCTTGTCAGTGCATGAGAGTGGTTTATTTAGTCTTCGAACATCGAGGTTCACATTCTTGTTGAGTTCTTAATGTTGTTTTTGTCAAGGTTCTTTCACTGTAGAGGGAGAGGGTGAGAGTGAGTCTTAATTTGAAAGGGAATAGTCCTAACTCTGTTAGAGACACACAACACAACAAGACATGCACAACTTCCAATGGAGTAGTCCACATGGATGCGACAATCACAAACATAAGGTGGACAATTAACACGTACAATAACCAATAGAATAGTCCACATGAGTGCGATGGTCGTTATAACAAGTTTACAAGAATAAATATGCTGAGTGTCAGGCAGAATAGTCCACATGGGTGAGACAATGTTAACAAATGATACAACACATTTCCAACAACATATGTACCAAAACGACTGACATAGCTCAATTGTCTTAATACAGGTTAAAGAAACATGCATTACAAGTGTCCAAAGAATAGTCTTACAAATGAATACAATACGTGTGAAAATGTGATGGCATGTTAAGAATCTTATGAATTAAGAGAAACTTCTAAGACACATTCATACACCATTACATCACTAACATCGGTAGTAGGGTGTTGGAGCCACTTCTCACTTCTCAAAGAAAAAACTACAAACTCTCAAGGCTATGTGGGAGGAGCCAAGGTGAAAAGTCTTTTGCATGTACAAATGAGGGGTATATATAGCCAACGGTGAAATTAACCCTTGTGACTATTCAACTTCCCTCATGATTATTCAACTTACATGAATCTTCGACTTACATGACTCTTTGACTTCATTTGTGGGTCTCTTGCACTTCCACGTTACATTACATTTATTACACAGTTATGACCCAAAGTAGTGATGTGGCTAAGGTGACTCAAGACACAACTCGACTTGATGTTGCTGGTATGCACATGTTGGTTGTGCTATTCATGTCACGCTGTTGTGCTGATGAGTGATGAGTGTGCCTGTGGTGTACCATAACTTCACCTCTGCATGCCAAAGTGTGCAAAGTCTTCAATGGTCTTGTTGTTCACTTGATAGTTCATGCATGCACATGTGTCTCCTTTGCTTGCTACTTGGTATGATTCTTGTGTTCATCCAACCGCGAGCAAGTCTTCTAGCATGCACTCCCTTTTCACCCTGTTCATCATCATGCCTTTTTTCATCCATGTACCTGTTTCTATAATCACTCATGATGAGACAAAATAAGATCCAAAAATCCCCTAGTCTATGATGATGCATTGTCTTTCGTTTTTGGGTGCAGGTGTCTGGGAGAGAGGACAAGGCTTTGAAACAACATAGAGCACATGTCAAGCCGGGATGTAAGGCTACAAGGAACTATCAAGAAAAATTGCGTAGAGGTCATTGGGAGGTTGGGATGAGCATTATGGAATAGCAGTGAAATTCTAGGGGATCTAGCTTAGCTGGGAGGATGAACTGAACAAATTTTCTTAGGAAGGCAATGTGATCGACAAAGGACATTTGCAGTGACAACTGCACATATTTTTAGGGGAGGATGCGAGTGGGCCATGGAATATCACTAGCCCAAAACTACGAAGAACTAGGAGGAAATCATGTTGAACATGTATGTGCAATTTCTGGGTTGAGCGGGGTGTTGGGTAGCTGGGGGACATTCCAAGAAAACTACACAATTTTTAGAAGGAGCAGCAGGCCAACTAGTAGGGGGATTGAGTGACAAAAATTCACAATTTTCAGAGACAGTTGATCCATATTTAATTAGGAACACAAAAGACTACATATATAACTATATATACAAAGATGCAGTAGAAATAACACTTCATTCCATTAATATCAAATGCTGAAATATGCTTACAAATAAAATGGAAATAAGACTAGCTCGACCAATGGTAGCTTATCTCTGAGAAGAGATGTAGTGGCTACATGCCTTTGAACTATGTTACAATGCTACTCAAAGGCCTATTTATTGTTGAGAAACAATGGAAAATGATAAACATCGAAAAATATAACCCTAGGAGATGAAGTACCAAACTATGGGCCCCATTTGGGTAAATTGGTACATTAACTTCTCGAGGTCATAACTTTGGCATACGATCTCTGTTTGATGCACAAAATACCACGTTAGAAATATTTATTTGAGGACTACAACTTTTGATGACCAACATTAGGTGATAGGACGTTGGTCTCGATTTTCATAAAAAAATTTCATTTAGGGCCTCAAAATAGGTCCGGAAGTTCAAGACTCGAAAAAGTGCCAAAAATAGTAAATTGTGCTACAAATAAGGAAACTGAAAAAATTAAAGAAACAATTGTCAAGGTCCAAGTGGAATAGGCGGGTGGCCACCAATATCCACCTGGATCAATAGTGCAATGATAGACAATGGGTGCAAGTGCCTCTTGTCTAAGTAATTTCTTCAGTTAGTAGAGGCAAGCATGTTGATAGCTTCTGCACAATTTTTGGGAGGAGTGAAGCCCAGGGTCACTGCCTGGTCAAACACTCTAGTTGACCAATGGAAGGCTTAATGGATTGGATTGTGGTATGCATAGATTGAGATGCCTTCTTGGGAAACTTCTGTGCTATTTTGGGTGACAGTTAGCCAGGTCGATTCCAGGATTGTGCAGTGTAGACTACCTAGGAGGCAGCCTCAAGCTCTATGCAACTCTGGGCATCAGTACTTGGTCACTGAGGGTTGAGACTACCCACTGCAGCTCAGTGGAGTTATGGCTGATGGAAGGTGGTTTGATTGATAGATATTCGAAAAATGGTTGTGTGTGTGTGAGTGAACTCGTATATACATGACCTTGCAAACACACACTCAACATGACTTGACGACAAGACATCTCGAACCAACAAGACAACATGTCTCAGTGTGACTGATTGCAGGACTATCTAATGGTGAAAGAAACAAGTGTGACACTTCGAATAGACCTTCAAACGACCATGTTGACACTTTCGTGACAGTGTTGGCAACATCATGTGTGAGTGTGATAGATGTTTACATAGAAAACACAACTCATACACAAATTTCAACATCACCAAAATGAGGTCGCAAGCATGACATAACAATCGACATGCCGAAGATGACAGTTGGTCAAACAAGATAAAAGGTAGCAAGACATGTAGAGGAAACACATGAAATTATTTTTGGGTGTTTGCACAAGCACACAAGCATGCTACTAAAGATATGATGGTATGACAATGACAAGTATTCTTACAAATTCAACTAGGAGATGTACTTAGAAAGGTTTTCTTTACTTACCATACTTACCCTTAAGATGATCATGTGTCTAAAAACATTTGCATGTGGTCCTGAACTTTACCATAATTTAGTCTCTTATTCCTTCTCCTTTACTCCTTTGGAGTGATCTCAACATGTAACCTTTTCTTGTAATCACTGAGCAATGGATTAATGTGGTTTCAACAAGAAGTGACTACTACCAAGATGAGGCCATGGGAGGCCCACCTGTGTAGTATCTGCATGCAAGACCAACAGGACAACTTGGACAACACTGCGTAGTTTTGAGGTACATGAAATTTCTATGAGGTGGGGTTCATGGGAGGACAACTCTATGAAATTTCTGAGAGAAGTGCTTGCTTCCTGATTTCTCTATGCATTTCTGGAGAGCAGTGATAGTTGGGGTCTCCACGGGGTTTCAACAGGAAATGGAGGAAGCTTAATTGTTACAAAAGAAAAGTGCAAAGTTTCAAGAAGCTGAATGAGGTTAAGTTTCTTGGGAAATGGCTAAGTGTGAGATCAATGACACAGATGTAAACATTGATAGCACTCGACTATGATCACACACAGACACTTAGTGGCACAAGATAGACCATCCAAAATGCATAAGACATAATTTTCTTAGTGTAACAACCTTCGTGACAAGAGTGTGTGAAGTGAGTGTGAAACATGTCTATGTGATGACAACCACTCATACACACACACTTCCCTTGAAGCAAAACAACATTCCCTTTGCATGACAAACAACAACCCCTAAGCCCAAAGATGACACATGTGTCATAAAGATGAGAATATGAACAATTATTAAGATCAACAAGGGGAGATTGAAATCATCATCTGACCAACAAGTGACCAAGCATGATCAATTTTAGGATCCAAGGTAGGCTCCAAAATTTGCATGCGAGCCAAAATTTTGAAGGGTGTTGTAGATGCTACAATAAGGTCATGAATGCAAGTCTGAACATAAGGGACTAAAAACTTATATGAAGTTTAACAAGAAGGGTAACTTCCTTCTCACATTAGCTATTATAACACCAATTATGTCTTACATTCATTATTCTTTCAGTTACAAGTAAAAACATGAAAAGGACCATGATTAAGAATTGTCGTATAACCATGCTTATAACCAACATATAACAAGATAAATAAAAATGAGAGAACATCCATTAAAGCCACATAAGAAAATGTACATTTACTAATAAAAATCAAAATAAACTTAACTATTATTAAACATAGGCAAGAGCCAACCAAATTCGGGACTTCCACTTACCACTTGACTATAGATTTCTTGAACCCAAACTTTCTTTCATCCAATCACACCCATGCCATATTATAAGCATGAATATGGCATTTCATGAGATAAATCAATTAAAAAAAAAACCAAGGAAATCTAGACGTTAAACCACCTCCACCCTCACCATACTGTGATCTCACCTAAAATGGTCTCGAGATCACAAAACCAAACTAAGCTTAGATGCCTCTGAATTCCTTCAACATCCTTGAGGAATTTTCCCATGTCTAGCCTCAAGCTTTATTGTGTATCCCACGATTACTGGTCAAGGGATTCCTAGGCCTTTGGAATTTTCATGAGACCACCTCACCTAAATCCAAAATATTACGGCAATCCAAAGCTCAAATTGATGAAAAATCCACCAGAACATGGCTATCTAGAAATGTTAAGGCAAGGCTAAAATCCATTGTCAAACCAAACAAAACCCATGCCAATGACATCAAGAGAACCAAATACCAACATGCACATAAAATTCATGTCAAAACCAACTCGCAAATCATACATGCGACCTATTACCTGCAAGTGTTCCTACTGAAGGTTCTAGATCAAAATTTTCCTTGCTTGATCCTTGATTTCCTTTGCTTTCCTCATCCTTCCTTGGCTTTCCTTGTCCTTCCTTTACTCTCCTTGTGCTTTCTTCACTTGGTTTCTTTGTGTTGATGGTGTTGGACCCGCCAACATTTCAAGGGATATCACCGATAAGAAGTCCCAATTATACCTCAGACTGTTTGGTGTAGGAGTCCTAGTAGTGGGTCGTACGGTAATGCCTTGACCACGATTTCACACAAAGGAAAGTAAGATAACTCTGTTGGTAGCAAGGTTGTGACATATGCTGTAAGCCAAGGAAGGTGTATGAGAGGTTCTAACACACATGGGTTGAGATGAGTGTGCCCCTTAGAAACCTGTGATAGCACAGAGTTAAGAAGGGAACACATGAGCAAGGATGGATCACAACATGGAAGGCAAGTTAGCTAGGAATCTAAAGTGATGGTTAAACCAATCAGAAAGATTCATACATACATACACAGAAATAGCTATACATTCATGTGTAAGAAAAAAATACATATATCATTTAGAGTAAAAAGATAGCTGAAATATAATACAACATATGCATGAAACCTGTTGGCTCTTGTTATATTAAGAGGTATAAGTTCTATTCATACAATATATCCATGTCCAACCACTAGTTCCGATAGCAGAATGTTACAGCCACAACCGCCTGCTCCTCCAAAGAGATGTACTAGCTCTACGCAGTGGATAACCCAAGGCTCATTATAATATTGTCAAAGCTCTCTCTAAGATAGTCCTATCGAAAGCTTGGCTGACCAAAAGCCTCTACAATGAGTTATGAGGGACTATTTATAGAAAATGGTAGGGTGATCCTTGACATTACCCTTTGTGATAGTTCATCTACCCTGATGACTCTTCATCTACTCTATGATTGCTACATCTAACTATCAACACTTAAACTTATGCTTGAAAAGATGTTACATTACAATGGACATGTACCCATGTGAGACAAAAATGGCTTGAGCAAGCCATGAAAGACATCACTATGACTCGAACAACAGTGGGAAGTCCAACTTTTCAAAATCCTTGCGGTTATCAACTATAGTGTACTAATTCCAATATCGGTAGTCTGGAATGGTGTCCGTGTACTCTAAGGTGACATATTTCTAGAAACTAACTCTTGCCTCCACAGCATCCAGTTACACTTCTTGGGGTCCTCTATCCAACTCATCTCAAAGCATGCACATCATTGTCTTCAACGTAGTCGGACTAGCAACATACTTTTGCATGGTGTCTGTACTGATCGGTAAGACTGGGCTAGTGGCTATGTGCATCAACTCATCAAAGTACAAGTCAAGGTCTAGTCAGACCTATGCCTTTGTCTTCATCTGGGTGAGAGTCCAAATAGATGGGATCGCATGTGTGTACACCATAACATCCATACTCTTGAATACCTGTGCATGGGAAGCTTGTAGACTAGTGATGAGCTGCGGGAGCTCTTCATAGTTCCATCTCTAACTCTGGATGCATGCCTTCAGCTCAACTACTATGGGCTTCATCATGTTAGGAAAGTGAATCAGGGCTCCCTTGTATCTCATCATCCATATTTGCATGTAATCAAAGGCGACATACACATTTGACAAGATACGTTCTTTTCTAGCACATCATTGCTTCCATCCTTTGAGATGGATGACTACCTTATGCATGGTACCAAACTTGGAATATAATGCTTGCATAACTATGTCCAGGGAAAATACTTCATATGGTATTTCCTTCTCCAATTCTACTAGAGTGGACTATGTAACTAACTCTCCTTCTTCATTGTTCATCTGTAGCTCCTTAGCCATTCCCTCATTCTCAACTATCAAAAAGTGAACACTTGAGCTAGTGTCTTTGCCATATGATCTAGTGGCATCGGCCAAGGATACTGTATGTTCGCACATGTCAGACATGGTAACTCGTTCCTCATACTGTGTAGGTGATGTATGATCTTCCAGAGTTGACATTCTCCAATATTTCATAACTCTATGTTGAGACTCGTCGATTGAGATGTTGTGAATCTCTCCTTCCAGCTGATCTCCAAGGATCTTAGTGTCTCCTTGGTCACTTAAGACTTGCTCATCTTCTGGATGCGGTGAAGTTGGTGGGTCAACCTCTTGGTGGTGAGGCATGAGGTCAATGTCTTGCTCTAACTCCTTCTATTCCATGTCCATATCCATCTGTTTAGGCGCTCACTCTATTTCTTGAGCAAAGTCTTGCTCCTATGATGGTTCACCCTATTTGCCTCATGCCAGATGTTCTACTGAGTCCACTACCTGTATGGGTTCTATTTCATCCATTTGCACATGTTGCACCCCCTATTGTACCTCTTGATTTTGTGCTTCCCTCTCCTATTTGTGTAGCTCCTGTTCCTTTCAAAGTTTCTCTTTCAACTCATGCAACTCCTTCTCTGTTTCATCCATTCTCCATTTCTCTCTCTGCCTTTACACGTTTCACTTGTTGTGTTATTCCCTATTTTCCTTTATGACCATATTTTCTTTCTCCACAAGTGGATTTTCTCGGAACTTGTAGATTTTCTCTTCCTCCATGTGATCGACAATATTCCTCTTGCCCATGCTGCATACTGGTATATTCACCTCTACTGCTGCTACTGCTTCTGGTGCTCTCCAGGATGTTGATTAATGTTTCTTTGCTAACGATTCCATAGCAGAGCTAACCAGTTCATTGATTCTGGATGAGTTCTAATGATATCTCCATGGGTCCTCCTCCACCCAATGACATATCCTGTATATCTAGTTGAACTATACTATGGTGGAGTGATATTTCACAAGATAATGCTATTATAAGGATTAATGCATAGGTGTTTGGTGATGTAGAAAACCCTCAAGGATCTTCTCGGGATCCTTGACATATAGTCATATTAGTTGTAGCTATCACAATGATACATGGATATCTATGTTTAACAAATAAATATCAAAGCGAGAAGGAATTATTACCTCAAGTCTTAGTGTGGTGTTGCTGGAGAGTGGAATGGAGCGAGGTGGAAGACCCTTGAGCTAGCTCCATATCAAAACCTGCACATGGTAAAGACAAGCGTAATATCACAACATAAAAACTTGATAAAAAAATGTATGAACATATAAAAGATATCTAGTTTCATATAACTAAGCCACTCATGCTAAAAGATATTGATAAACATATAAAAAATTTATACTACCAACATCATGGAGTGGACAACACAACTGCAATTCTATATTGATGTATAAAGAGTGATTACAATCATCAGTTGCATCAGCATTCCCTTACCCCTCCAGCTCCTATCTCTCTCTCCCTTCTTAACCTCTTATGATGCCTTAGTCTAAGACTCTGCTCGACAGCCAAATAGGCAATCCTTTCAAATGGTTCGACCTCTTTCACAATGGCCCAAGCCTTGCATATATAACATGTAGGGTTAGGTTTGCAAAGTCCTTCATGAGTTCCATTAGGAAAAAGCAGTGATGTTTTGATGCTGTAGTGCTATTTCCCGTTTGCATACTCCATTAGGAATTACTAATTCCCCCAAACAGGTCGTGTTCTGATGTTTCCCTGCTTTTATGAGCTGAGATAGGAGAGAATCTAGGAATATTTTTTTAGTCAATTCACTCCTTTGACCCATAGAAACTGATGTAGGGTTAGTAACACTATTCCTAAGGTAGAAAGTAGAGTTACTATTGGCTTGTTGGGGCATGACCTAGGTTCGAAGTTAATTAGCCAAACAAATCCTGGTACTACTGGCCCTTTTGGCAACAGTCTGTGGACTAAGCTCTCACTCGAAGTAGTGTGGGAGGGTGCTAGAACTAGGTTTCTGCACCCTAGAGATGTCTGATGAGTTTGATTCGTCTGTGGTTTGTCCCTACGAGCAAGTTGCTTCATGCACTTTCTTGTTCCTCGAGGCTTGATATATTGCCTTCACGCATCCCTACCTAGGGTCTGAGTGTCACGTTCTGCGTTATTACCCAAGACCTTGCTTATATTCCAATGTTAGTTAATTATCTCAACCTACTTGAGTGCTTTAAGTTATACTTAACCACATAAAACATTCATACAGGTGTGCACAGTCAATAAATAGTATAATTGAAAATTATGTCAATCATGCATTAAACCAAGAACAGATACATAGAATTATAGCAAAACTTCTCTTTCTATTAATTCTTTCCTTGATTATAGACTCAAATCACCCTGTGCACTCAACTTCAGGGGTCTGCGCACTCAGCTACAGACTACTAGGCCTCTGCGCACTCAGTTGCAGAGTCTTCTCCTACTCTACCACCCAAAGACACACTTCACACTGCGACTTAATCACTTAGACTTCTCATGCTTCTCTCCTTAGTTAGTTATCTTATACACTTAAATACGCACTCTATTTACACAATCCGATGGTTCACAGACCATGGGTAGGTCTATCCAGGCGACATTAAATTAAAAAACTAGGGTGGACAACCCTGTGACTCTATCATACTTTCCCATCCCGCGCCCACAATTCATGGAGCTTTACAATAAGATTTGGTCAAAACTTGGGCTTTGAGCCCAAAACCATGCCTTGGGAGGGATTCCATGCCCAATAGGCCCCCAACACAAACATCATGACTCGCCCTCAAGTCACTTTGTCAGCACAACAATCTTGGCGCAGAGTCCCTCCAACTGTTCTTGAACTGTGCGGAGGTTAGCAAAACACTAAGATGCTGCTTGCTAGATCTGTTGCATGCAGTGATCCAAGACCTTTGTGTCGAGAGTGCTTCTCTACATCAATGTGTGCATCCCATGCATGTGTGTGAGCTTGCCTTCGATATCTACCATGATGGTGAAGGGCTCATCAATCCAAGGCTAAACACGTGCCTTCAGGATTTCTTCCTTATGTCATGCCGCATCCACCAGCTCCTTCAGTACTTTAGCCCATTGCATCTATGCAAGCCTCTGAGTGAGGACCACCATCTACACAGTTCCTCGGACACTATCATACTGTTGTTGGAGTTCTCATGCCTTTGTCTCTAAGCGATTAATGTTGGGGTCCTCCTGCAAATTTGAGAGGACCTCAAGTGATTCCTTCAACATACTCGTGCAGTCTCACACTACACCTCCAATTTCCTCTAATCCTGTTGTGATAGCACTAGCACATTTTTCTCTAACTTCCAAGGGAGTGGATGGTTGTGCCTTTAACTGCAACTCTCCGATCTGAAGGTTCAGCTCCAGCTGAACCTTTTTCATTTCCTGCTTCACCTAGTGGACCCCTTCTTCTAACCTGTGGATCCATGCCTTTGATGATAGATCTGTTGGGATGGCTAGCTCTAGGATGCTTTGGTAAGCATCGTCTATAACCTATACCAGCTGTTGATTTTGTGATACCAACTCATCACACTACAAGATTATTTGTTCCATATTTATTTTCTGCTCACTAAGGAATTAGAGCGTGTGGCTCTCCCTAGCTTGTAGCACTGCAGTTATCCCATCCTCTAACACATATAAGGTCTCATGTAGGAGTGTAGCTAGATTGATACTGAGACCTTTCAGCACGCTAATCGAAGGCCTATCTGCCTCATTTGATGGAATTAGTTCTCCTTCCAGTAGCACTATGGTGTTCATTATCCGCACAACAACGTCTTCTTTGCTACGAAGAATCTGACTATACCAACTTGAGGGGGGTGTACCTATAATTCTTGCAACTGTGCTCTAAGGGCCCCCAACAGAATCTGGTTTCTCCTACATGAAATCTTGGAGAGCCTCATTAGTGACATTGCACACCACTTCACTAATGTCGTACATATCAACCTCAGTTAGGGTGATTGGGTTAATGGACAATTTTGAGGCCTTGACCTTCTTCTGTGACTCTGCTCGCTCTGCTAGGTGTTGGCACTTCAGCTATGTTGATGCGGTTTTTGGGTCTGTGCCTTCTTATTCTATTTTTACTTCCTCTACTTCCTTCCCCTAGGAAGGCATTATTTGGCCCTCATCTGCCTTCACAGCTACTTCCTGTGCTCTTGTTGCTACTACAGCCTTTTCCTGCTCACCTACTTTTTGTGCCGTATCCTGTAGTGCCCGCATTTCTCCTGCCATTGCTTCTTGTCTTTGTTTTTCAACCAACTGTGCAATGCACAACTTGCCTTCATCCTTATTTTGTTGTACCATTGACTTCTTGATTTCTGTGATGTCTGGGGCACGCACTCCGGCGGCCATGCCTACAAGAAATTGAAAATGACGTCGTCAGTGGCTACAAATGGTAGCTTTACCCACTGCTTAGTTGGGTCCTTGCACACCATGATATAGATGTTATGCATGTCCACTAATTCTAAAAAACTCTGTAGACTGTTGTAAATAGTGGGTGACAACTACGGTTTATGGTTGATTCCCATTCTGAGGTTCATTTCCATGAACACCCAAAAGATTTTGTTGTTGTGTATCAGCTTAGCATCCTTCGTGGCCTAGAGTAAATCATACTTCATGGCCTCTCGCAAGTCCCTGTCAATTATGGGGAATTGACTATCCTTCCGTAACTCTCCAATCATGAGCACTATGGACAACAACAACCATGCATAGTGGAAACCTTTGCCTTGTTCCTGGGCTTTGCAGAAATTTTCTAAAAATTCCTGGTAGAGGAACTCAAACTAGTT
Organism: Pinus taeda; assembly: GCA_000404065.3. NCBI lineage: Eukaryota > Viridiplantae > Streptophyta > Pinopsida > Pinales > Pinaceae > Pinus > Pinus taeda. Next base: position 31,362 of record APFE030751749.1, read on the forward strand.
AAACTGGACCCCCTCCGTGCACTTCTCAGCTAGTGCTACCACCAGCGTGGGGACTTCATCCGTGTGGGACTTGCACATGACCTTTCCTGCCAGGATTTGGGTCGCTACACACACTGCTTTCTCCTTGATGTTGGAGATTGCATAGCCACTCTTCTTCTTTTCCAGCCTATAATTTTTCTTCATGGCCTTCGTGAAAGCCAAGTCACTACCCTTCCCTTCTGATATGTCTGCGAGGTACCCTCCTTTACATGGAAGTCTGGAGATGTGATGAATCAGGTTTGTCATGATGGGGATGGGCTCCTCCAGCCACAAACACCCATCATGCACCAGACAAAGCAGCTGCCTAATGACAAAAATGGTTATAGGGGCACGGTGGAAGTGTGACACCCAAAGCAAATTCAGTAGTCCAGCCTTCTCCAATTTGTGCAACCACTTCCATGGCTCTAGTTCTATAACCCCTGTTGCGGTGTTTTGTTTACGGTTCATGAGGTTCCTTGTCTCTAGGTGAGGGAACTTCGCATGGTCAGCAAGGTCCCAATCTTCAAATTTCAGGCTTAGCATGCATCCCAGGTGCGTGCCTTCAAACATAATGCTATCTAGGAGGAGTGGGGTATGGAAAGCTCTTGGTCGCATCCAGGTCCTTGGGCACTTTCGCCTTCCATTTTCATGAGGGGAAATAGGTGGGCAATTTTGTTGTGAAGCACGTAGGCTGAGTGTCCTCCTCCATGCCTTCATCGTCCTCCTCCGAGATGATAAGATCCTCCAAATATTCTTCTTCTTCATCTGTCCCTATGGTGATGGTTTTCCCCTTATCCTCCATTAATAGTTTGGTGCACATCGGGTTCCACAGGGACACACGTACGGGGACCATTGCTTGTTTGTCCTTCTCAGGTCTTAGCGTGTACAGTGATTTCAGGATTTCTGCCACAATCCTGACATGTTCTGAAACATCCCCCATAGTTAGGGTCTGCGTGACCTCCTCAACGGTCATTTCTATTATATCCATAACATCCTAAGAATTTGTTATCGTACTCATCCTTAAATCTAGCACTTGCAAACTCAGGGGCTCAATCAATGCTTGGCTCATAACACTCAAGGCTCTACTCAATCACGCAATTCACAAATTAACAAGTGTTGTTTGCTAGGTAGCCCTTTGTATTTTATAGCACTTTTTGAATTTGAATTCGACCATTCCCCCCAATTATGGTTCATTAATTTTTTCTTGGTGATAGATTTTCCCAAATCTTGCCCATCAATAGCATCTTAAATGCCTGTCACCCACTCCATTTTGCCTCAATTTGAGCATCCCATCGTGAATAGTGACTTCAACGGTCACTTTCTGACCAAAATTTGCAGCAATGCAGTCCCTCATGCACAGTCATGGACCTTATGACTTTTTGTTTCTCCGCGCACCTCCAACATTGTGAAGTTTCTGAGCAGAGTAGCTTATAGTCCCATGCTTCCTTTCAACTGCATGGAGCGCTAAGACTGTTCCTTCCTCGGCTAGTTAGGTGGCCGTGCCACCTATGTACGGTTTCCTCCGATCATCCAACATTATTTATGAGAAGTGCCTACCTTTTACCATTACTGGCCATGTTGTACACCTTATCCTCTGCAATGCATCACCCTAGTTAATTCTCTTAGTAATATGCGGTCCAAGCCAAGGCATCAGACTAATCAATTCACAGTGACAGTCCTCAAGCTTGTCAGCATGATCATGTACACCCTTTTTTAATCACCGTGGTCTTCTTATCGAGAAACTCATCCCTTATCTCGTCTTCCAGCTTGTTGACTTGCACTTCTACCAAAGCACTTTTCCTCCTTATTCGCAACCTTTCTTTTTCAAGTTCTTGGAGCCTAAAATTTCCCTGTTGGATTTCTGCTTCCAAGTTTTTGCAAACCGTTGCATCCATTGGTGTGATCATGCACAGCCTAATTTCTCCACGTATTATAGGGCTTACTTCAATTTCTTCATACTCCATCCTTGGTGGTGATTGCACAGTCAGGTTTTTGCACATGGTCCCATATGCCCAGAGAACCATTGGTACGCACAACTCCCAGTCAGCCCGCTTCACATGGTGAACCATGTTTAGTGATTTGCGTACTTTGTCCAAAGCTTCTGTGTGAATATTATTTTGCACGCTTGGTCTTACCATACTTCCTAGTATCAAATGGAGGGGTTGTTCGTGCCATTGTCTTATCCGCCCTTGGTTATCAATTGTGTTTCCTACCACGAGGATGGTGTGCCTTCGTTCAAGTTGTGCACCATATGCCTGTATCCATATGGAAAGGTGGGTACAGGGAATTTTGTCTGTCATAATTGGCTTTTATCCACATCCGAGGCTTCCCAAATCATAGGTGCATCATCCTTCTACACTTGCGCCAGTACTCAAAACTTTGTTGGTGCGTACCCCACCACCTTGCGAGCATAACACGCAATACCCATTTTAGAGTATCAAAACATTGTTGTTCTGACACTTCTTTTTCAAATTTGGTCAAGAACTCCTCAACTTCACCTAATCCATCATACGTAGGTAGATCCCTTACCTCTGTTTCTATGCACCCAGTGACCTTGTCATCATGTTATAGTTAAGCGTGGTTACCTCATGTAACTAGTTCTACCATTGTTCTATTTCTTCGCCAAAATCTGATGTGCAAGAGCTTTCACGCTCCCAATATATTCAGCCATCTGCAGTGGGATTTACCTAGTCTTTATCCCACATGGCTATCTTGTAGATGTAATCTAGATCATCATCGATGTCATTGTTACGCACTGGTTTTGTGTAGCACGATCCATCTGTAGGGTCTAAAGTTACCACTATGCGCAGTGACCTTTTCTCAAAAATCATCTTGCACTTCTTTAGATTTATCACTCCATTCATGTCAGTGGCCCAATCTATTCCCAGTAGTGCATGATAGGGATTGCTGACATCAAGAATCTCTATCACTTCGAAATCTGATAGCATGCTCAAACCTTTGATATCTACTATGACAATCTTCCCATAGGTAGGATCATTTTCTTGTTCGCCATTCATAGTTGGATAGGAGACCATTGCAATGCAAGCCTACCCATGCACTCCCATGTCTGCTTTGGCAAGCTATTCGCATCCGATCCTAGATCGAAAATCTCTTGATCCATCTGATATTCCTTAATCTGCATGGTCAATCTCATCTCCCTTCCTGTTTGCGTCATGTGCTTCCCGAGATTCCGGACTACGTGCATTTCTCTTGGTGCAATACCAGTACATCTAGTGATGAGTTCTTGCAACCCCTTCACATCTTTGCTGTCATGCAATAGCTTCATGCATGTCTACAAGAATGTAGTGAGCATTGATGGGTCCATTTCTAGTTCCAGTCTGTCCTTACTTCCTTAAGTGGAGGCATCCGCGAATCTCCTCTTAGTTTCCATGAATGTCTCTTTATCACGCTCCAAATCAAATTCTGATTCCTTCATTGGAGCCTTGCGAACCTAGGTAATTTCTTCGAGTTGCCTGCCCTTGTCACCCCGCATCGTAATACTACTTTAGAGCATGATATTTACATTCAGGTCTTCCTCGCGTGGCTCAGACCTCATCATTTGCAGGTTTTGAGTCAGGGGAGGTTGGAGTGCTCCTTTGTCATGCAACCTTGCTATCAGTGTGGGACAGTCCTCCATCTCATGATAAAACTGCGTACAATATAAGCATTATGGTTTCATTGGATTTATACAATCGCTGGCATAATTCCCTGGTCCTCTGCAATTGTAACATATCAACTCTCCTTGACCTCTCTCTAGTCCAATTTCACCTCGACCTTGTCCACGGCCCTGAAATCTATTGCACGCCATTCTTGCATTCTGATTGAGGGGATGTGTTTTGGCCTAAACTTTGTAGGTAGGAGTTCAATCCATCATCAGTTCATAACTTCTACAGGTGCACTCATCATGGCCCACTGACCTACAAAAATTATAGAACAACTGCTGGGAAGTCTGTGTACACTTTTGTAATAGATAGCAGTTATCTGTAGCACACTTCCCTCCTATCTCACAATCCAAGCACCACAATTCAAGCGCCATGCTTGGTCCTACTTATGCATCTGGTCTCAATGGCATTGGTTCTCCTCCCATGATGTAATTCGCAAACACCGGGTAGTGGTGCTTGTCATGTCCCTGGACCTTGCACTTTATGCACCATACCTTGTCGTGCACTTCTGGATGAGTCATCCTATATTGTTTCAAACTTTGCATCTCAAGGCACAAGTTCTTCAATTGCACGTGAATCTACGGGACTGCCAGGTTAGGATCTTATATCAGAGTCTCGTGCAATCTCATCGCGACCTCCAAAGCTTCATCCTGAGTGGTTAGCCTTTGTTGCAATGGCGCGTTTCATAGATTCAGGGTTAACGGGGCTACAAACCATTCATGATGTTGCCTGTCTGTTAAGGTCTTGTTCGCTTCATGAATTATGCACTTCAGTCTTTGATCCAACTCCCACAAGGTTTCGCCTAGTAGCATTGTGATTTCCTTGAATCCAATGATCGACTGTGCCTCTAATTTCGGCCTACTAATATCTTTGTTTAGCGCAATATGGATATCCGCTATCCCCGTATTCAGATTGTCATTGGAATACTTAATGTACCAAGTCAGCATGCGATCCTGCAGAGTGCTGACCAACGTTTCCTTCTTTATATTGTCATCTATGACACCATGTGCTTTCCATACCGCTTTTACCACTAACCAAAATTGGTTCGGATCTTCATTCCCCACTACCATGAACACTGGTAGCTTTATTGTGCTGGCCATACTGCTTCGTGGTGGTGGCAGTGGTGGTATGGGCAATTTTAGGGGTGAAGATCGTGAAACTGGTGGTTGTGTGGGTGGGAGTGGTATGCGTAGAATTCTTTGCTTTATCAGATTGATCTCTTGGTGAATGCTTCACAAGCTCTTTTTTTCCTCCTCGTGGAGGTGATATCAAGGGGCTAGTTTCTAGTTCTGTGCTACCTTCATTTCTATAGATCCTCCCACTCCACATAGCCCCAAACATCAATTTATTCATATAACCCGCTTTTCACATATTAGAATTTTAATCCAAGTATTCAAAGATTTTTTTAGTCGTTACAATCTCCTAGGATGAAATGGAAATCGACAAGAGTAGCCTCAAACCACTTCAACTCAGTAACTAGCCCTACTGAGCATGAGAGGGATCTATCTAAGTCTCTTATCAGTGATATGAATTTAAAGAAAATGCATTTTAGGCTAGATACGTGGTTTATTTAAAAGGGAAATGCGATGGTTGGCTAGGGCCCAACCAATCTAGCACATTTACCCCATTTCCTGTTTCCTATAATTTGTGTTTACATTGTCAAGTGTGATTTAATTTTAAGCACATGCATTCTTGTTTGAGTGAAAGCAGATCTGTTGTGTGAAGTAGATAAATTTCCTTTCCCACGCTTGATTTCAGATTGGTTTCCTCCACCAAGTCCAAGCAGGAGAAATAAACATGCACCAGTGCATGTTGGTGTGATATTTCCTTTTCTATAATTTTGTTTGTTTGGTTTTCTTCGCTTGGTCCAAGTAGGAGAAATGAACCTACACCAATGAATGTTGGTGTGATGCAACAAGCCTTCTTAGTCTACTTCTTGGATGCTAGTTTTATCCATCTTATTTCCGACAGTCAGTGGGTCTCTCCATTAGTGCTAGTACCTAAGAAAGATGGAAGATGGCGTATTTGTATTGATTATCAATAATTAAACAAAGCCACTCTCAAAGATTATTTCCCTCTCCCTTTCATTGACCAGGTGCTTGATACCGTTGCAGGAAAGAAGTATTTTTTCTTTTTGGATGGCTTCAGTGGTTATAACCAGATACAAATTGCACCCTAAGATTAGGATAAAACTACTTTTACATGTCCATGGGTTACATTTTCTTATAGAGTGCTTCCCTTATAATGCCCCGACTACCTTTCAAAGGGTAGTCCTAGCCATTTTTGCTGATCTAGAATTTGTAGAATTTTATATGGATGACTTTTCTGTGTTTGGTGATTCTTTTTAGGAAGCTCTCAAAAATCTGGAGAAAGTACTTCTTTGTTCTCAGGAAGCCCATTTCGCCTTGAGTGACAAGAAATGTAAATTAATGTGGAAAGCAAGAGTGGTACTTGGCCATTTGATTTCTGGTAAAGGCAACAAATATTGAAACCATTATGCATCTTCCTGCACCCAAAACTCAAAGGGAAGTAAGATGTTTTTTCGAACATGCTGGTTACTATAGCAGATTCATTGAAAATTTTTCTAAGATAACTGCCCCTCTTTTTTGACTTCTAGCTAAGGATACTGAATTTTCTTGGACCACGGCTTGCCAACAGCCTTATCAAACATTGAAGGAAAAGTTAGTACATGCACCAGTTTTGAGAGGTCGTAACTGGTCCCTAACTTTTCACATTTCCTTTGATGCTTCAAATTTTGCTATTGGCAAAACTTTAGGACAAGAGGAAAATAAGAAATCCTATGCTATTTATTATATTAATAAGAATTTGTCTTCCATTGAATTAAATTATATAGTTACAAAGAAAGAGTTTTTAGCTATAATTTTTGCAATTAATAAGTTCAGGCACTATATTACAGGATATGAAGTATTCATACATACTGATCATTCCACGATTAAATATTTGATGAAAAAACCATTGACTAGCAGTAGAGTGACTAGGTGGTTACTATTGTTGCAGGAATTTAATATTACTATTGTTGATAGACCAGGAAAATCTAATGTTGTAGCAGATTTTATTTCTATATTAGATAATCCTGGTGAAGCACCTCCCGTTAATGATGATTTTCCAGATGAACATATTTTTTCTATGTCAATAGATTCTCTGTGGTTTGCTGACATTGCTAATTACTTAGTTACTAGGAAAACACCAGCCCACTTTTTTGCTTGTGAAAAGCGGAATATTATTCAGAAAAGTGTTACATACTCCTGGATTCAAGGAGATCTCTTTTACACTGGTCCATATTTGATTATCCGTAGGTGTGTAAGAGAGGAGGAAGTGTTTGACATATTGAAATCTTCTCATGATGAACCTTGTGGAGGCCACTTCGTAGATAAATAGACTGCATATAAGTTATGATTGAGCCATTTGAAAAATGGGCTATTGATTTTATAGGGCCAAAAAATCCAACATCATTAAGTAAAAAGCATATCTTGGTTTGTACAGATTTTGTTACGAAATGGGTAGACGCTAAAGTTGTTTCCTTTGCTACAAAAAAGGTTGTTGCTGATTTTCTTTTTACTGAAATCTTTACTAGATTTGGTGTGCCTAGAGAAATTATTTTTGACAACGGTCCACAATTTATTTCTTATCTAGTATAGGGTGTGATGGAGCAATACAAGATCTGGCACAGGAAGTCCATGCCGTGTCACCCACAAGAAAATGGCCAGGTGGAATCCACAAACAAAGTGATCGAGTCCATTCTTACAAATACATTAAATATTCATTGGAAAGACTGCGCTGAAAGATTACCATAAGCATTATGGGCATACAAAACCACTTGGATAAATAGCATGGGACATACACCATATAAGCTGGTATATGGAAAATAGGTTCTGTTACTGATCCGAATTGGATCCATAAAAGATTGTCAAAGAACCATGACTGTATCTGGTTGGGAAAAATCTCTAAGAATTTAGAAACCATGATCAAAACACCCCTGAACCAGTGGCAATGGCAGCTAGCATGGAACGACAAGGACATTGGTCAAAGCTCATTGACCAAGGCCCATGGAGACAACGCAAGAGGTCAAAGTAGCTCTTGGGAGCCTTGGATCAAGAAAAGAAGGTGGATTTTGATGCGCTTAGTGCTAATCGCGCATTGTTGGGCAAACAAGGCCGAAATGGGGGAAGCCCGAGCACATGGACGCATGGCAAACCGAAGAACTGTGGGTGAAAAGGTGAACAATGCTAATAGGACAAAGGTGGGACATGCACTCTGGAAATCGGCAGTATTGATTGGGGCACCCTCAAATGATAAGTGGTTTTGGATGGAAGCGAAGCGATCCCACTCAATGATCGACCCGTGGCAAGTGGAGTTGAGAGAAAATCGTAGTTGATCGTGCGTTATCAGTTGAGCAAGTCAACTGCGCAGGACGTGCGTATGGCATTGGATCTGGAGGCGCCATATTGGAAAACTAAGATCGCACTCGATGGAGGAAGAAGAATCGACGAGGGAATACGTAGTGATTTGTAAATATTTGGAGTCTGTTTGACCACCATGGTGGAGGAAAGACTTGATCCATGATGTAACTGATGAAATGAACCAATGAAGCAGGTTGGCGCCGTTTAGAGGAGGACAATTGGCCACTCCCTGAGCATTCATGATGACATCGAATAGGGAACTCCAAGTGCAGTTGCTGAAGGTGAATCGACAAATACGAAAGAGGAATTGAATAGGCATGAGTTTGAATTGCTTCAAAGCCATGATCAGATACATAATACATAGAAAAATTCAGAGAACAGGGGGAGAGATGAAAAAAGACTAGAATCTTGAGAGGAGGATGGAATACACAGAGAAAGAAGACAGTAAAGAAAAAGTAGAAAGAGACAAAGGGCCGAGCTAACCAGTGGCAACAACAAGCACCGGAGAGCTTGAGAGATTTAAGCCATTCCATAGAGGAATATGTCCAGGCTGAGCACCACACTGGGCTCTTGCCACTGTAGAACAGAAGGTCACAGAGCTGATAGGAAGAAGAAGAATATGTGTACTCCAGTGGCTTGGGGAATCCAAGAACCACCCTGCTAAGCAAAACCTGCTTCAAGAGAACTCACATTGAGTCCTTGTATTTTAATTCTTTGCTTAAAGGCACAATAAAACAAAGCCACCGCTGAAAGCTAGACCAGAGATATAGCCCTAGAGAATAGGGTGAACTCCTTATTAAAATTCTTGTGTCTTTGTGTTTTCTTACTGTATTTCTCTACTATCTTTCCATTTTATTGTCTATGTATTGGCAATCTGAATGATCCGTTGCTTCAATAACACAAAACACACACCAGCACATGAGTCTATAATACCTTTGTTTAATAAATCTTCAACTGATGTCACTCATAGGGTGATTATCAGATCAAGTGGTATTAGAGCTTTAGGCTGTAAGGTTAGACAAGCTTGTGTTGGTTTATTTGTTGAATGCTCACTAGATAAAAGCTCAAATTAGGAGAAGGAGAGTTGGTCGAAATTAAACGTGAAATTAGGAGAGTCTATCCTCAGAATACAATGTCAGAGGAAGGTTCTATGGGGCCGAACACGCAATTCATAGAGAATTTCCTAGCTATAAATTCTATGATAGAAGAAATGTATAGGGACTTTAGAAAGCATAAGGATGAAGATTCATCAGGTTCTAAACAAGATAAAGAAGAAGATGAGTCTCATTCCCATGACCACTCAAAAGGAAAAGGGAAAGAGGAAAGCTTTCTCACACCTCTTAATAGCCCTGTGCATAATAAGAAAGCATATTTGATCAAGCTAGATGTTAAATTTGACTTGCCGATATCTGATGCAGAGCTAAATGCTAAAAAATTGGACAATTGGATTAGACAATTTGATGTGTATTGCAGAGTTCAAAACATCGACTCAGACAAGAGCAAAATTCAGCTAGAAAGCCTACGCCTAGGAGGCACTGCCTTGGTTTGGTGGGAAGGAAGAACCCAAGCTGACATGAAAAGATATGGGAAGAATATCTCTGTCTAGAGTGACTTTGTTTCTACAATCAAAAAGCAATTCTATCCATTGGCCTACATGCAACAAGCCATGATGAGTTGTCAAAATATTCGACAGTTGAAAGGGCAAAGTGTGCAAGGCTACACTCAAGAATTTAGAAAGAGAGCATTTATTCTAAGGATCTCATTAGACTCACCAGAGACTCTTTTGAAGTACATTGGTGGTCTGCACAGCTACATGAGGCATACCATCCTCATGTTTAATCCCACTAGTATAGATGAGGTATTTGTACAAGCTACTCATCTAGAAGCTAGAGGAAAGAATGGAAATCCAAAAGTTGGGGGACCATCCCAACCCACTGCAAACAAGAGCAAGGAGAAAAGAAAGCAGAAGTGGAAAGCAAGGAAGGCTAACACTACACAGAAAAGCAAAGCTTCATGCACTCACTGTAAAAAGGATGGGCACGATGATGAGCATTGTTGGATTCTGCATCCAGAGTTGAGACCTAAGAAGTCCGAGGGCAAGAAGAAGACTACTGATGCAGCTATTCAGAAAGACTTGGGGTCAGACTCGGGAGATGAAACAATCATTGCAGCCATAAGTATAAAAGGTAAGAATTCTGAAGCATCTACTAGTAATTCTGTTCAAACTATTATTGATGAAGAACATGAAAGAAAAAGACATGAGCTTTTCCATATTCGAGTTATTTCCAAACATCAAAAGATTGATACTTTGTTT
>APFE030751752.1:0-17909 GCA_000404065.3 Pinus taeda
GGGCAATAGGGGCACAATAATAACAATATGGGGGCAATAGGGGCACAACAATATTAATAAGGGGTATAACTACAATAGTAATGGGGTAATCACTAGTGTTATAGGGACCCAACAAGCTCTCCCATACTTATCACATATCCTAGATATACCAAATATTGTTGTGCAAACTCACACTCATTGAGATTCACCAAAAGTTGGTGCTTCTTTAATATCTCAATATATCATTCATTAACCTGATAAATGTAGTTGGTGCATTGGATAGGCCAAATGGCATGACTAACCACTCATGCAAACCTTGCTTGTTTCTAAAGTTAGTCTTCTAGGTAACTTCTTCTCTGACTCAAACCTCGTGATATTCATACCTTCAGTTTAGCTTGGTGAAGTATTTGGCTTGCTGCAAACCATCTATCCTGGGTAAGGGGTACCTATTCTTGAGCGTAATTTTGTTTAATTCCATGTAATCAATACACATTTTCCAAGTCTCGTCCTTATTTAGCATAATAATGATGGGTGACCCACATGGTTGGGTACCTGGTCAAATGAGATCTTGTTCCAGTAATTATTCCAACTAGTTCTTCACCTTTTTTGCCTCTATAATAGACTACATGTATAGCCTAATATTTGGCAATGGATAGTTTGACAATAGTTGGATCTTGTGTTCCACTTGGGTGGTAACCCTTTAGGCTCTTGGAACACACCCTTGTACACTTGTAGTAACTCTTCCAATTGTTAATTCTATTCCTTAATACACCCCTCTAGGGATGACTTTACTCTCATTACCTCTTCTATAGATTGATTCTCTTTTAAAACAATAAAACATACTTTTTGCTAGAACTTATTAGTTTCTTGGCTTAGTTGGCACTTATTAGTGAACTTTTGGACTTACCCTTATGTGTGTTGAAGGTGAAGGATTTTCCATATTTAATGAGGTGGTACCAGTTGGTTCTCCACACAAGGATTCCATCTCACATGTACATATACAGACTTCCAAACACCACTCCACATACATAAAGGGGAAATACATCTAGTTATACTTCATTAATAAAATAAACACTAATAGCAAATATGATTTTGCATTATTGGGTTACCTTTATTTATGTATCCTTATTTACCCATCCCATTGGATGTGGTCTTGGATGATCACGAACTTCCAAACTCAATTTGTTGACCAACTCTATTGCAATGAGGTTCACCGGTGATCTTGAGTTAAACAAAGCATCATTTTTCATCTTCTTGACTTATGTCTTTATACGAAATAGTTTGGTCAATTGGTTCTCTTCCTATTGTTAAAGGCTACTCAGATTCACCCCATTTTGCATTGATGTATAAACAATCTTCTCATCCACATCTGAGCTTTTTTCCACCTGGTTGCTTGAATTTGTGGCCATGATTTTATTTTTTATCTTAGAAACTTTCTTTATATTCTATGGGTTGATCTATGGATGTGTTATGAACATAAATTATGTAAAAATAGATAATAAATAATAATCATAATAATATATAATTAAATAATAATTAGTTAAACAAAGAGGCATGTCTTTATAGACATGACTCTTCATGAAAGGGTACTTACCTGGCTATATATAGAGGACCCTCATTCTCATTTGTATCACCTTACATCATTTATTTTATACAATATACAATTACACTTACTTTCCTACAATGGATGTCTTTGTCTTCAAAGTATTTTAAATATTTCTGTTGCGTATACGACTTTTGGTCCTTACATTGATATCAGAGCTACATCTGATCCAGCCTTTGGCCATCAACCTTGTTGTCGTCGTGCTTTAGGCGTTTCTCTGCACCAGTCTTGGAGATTCTCCCTTCCACTGGTTTCACTATTAGGTCTTTGGCTATATATAATAAATAATTAATTTATTAATTACATTACCAAAAAAAATTTGTAATGTCTCTTAATAATAAATAATAGGATGGCAAGGTTTCGGACGGTGGTGCTCTAGCCGGAACCAGGACCAGACTGAACGAGGGTTAGGGTTCCCCTTGCGAGCATCGACCGGAGGGCACTGTACGACGCGCAGGGTCTCAGAGGTCAGCGATAAGAGAACGAGCAGTTGGAGGTTTTTTTACTGCATAGGGTGGACAGCTGGGATCAAAGGGTAAAAGTCATTGCTGGAATAGAAAATTCATTGGACCCCTCCGTTGGCAGCAAAACCGTTTCGGCGATCATCCCTGAGAACCTGCACAGTAACCATGGTTAATTCAAACGAGCTTGTGGAACTGGACCCGGATATGGAGGATATCCTGTCGGTTTGGGGAAAAGACCCCACAGCAAAGAATATTGAACGCTATTTTAGATCTATAGGGACCTTCAGATCCGGAACCCTGTCGCCGGAATCGCTCAGGATCAATCAATCGTTTCTTCAATTGACACAGGGTTATGATGAGAACGCTCTGTTTCATCAAGATTTCCAAGCCTTGCAGCAGTCGGCCAAATCAGGTGAGGATGGTCTGCATGCAGGTTTCCGTCAGTCGAGCCAAGGAATCAAGGGGAAATCGCTTGCAGTGGAGCCAGTTCTATCTGGGGGATTAGAGGACATAGTAAATTTTGTTACTAGTGTCGAGCAGAAGGGTGAAAATAGGACAGGAAGGGTTTCAGCGGTGACAAGGGCATCCATTGCAAAAGAGCAGGGCACCTCAAAGGGAAATGGAGGCCGGCCGGAAGCTGAGACCAAGTTTTCTATTGATCTTCAAAAGGCCACTTCTGTAGAAGCCCCGGTTTTACAGGTAACTCATCAATCCTTTGTCGAATTCATCCGGGAGTCTTTTGATTTTCCGATCCCAGACAGCCTTGAGACTGGGCTCCCCCAAGCAAACCCTAGTCTGGAAGAACAAGTTAGGACAGAATTAAACAAGGAGTCAAGGGAGGAAGACATCGGGGGAAAGAAAAAAGGGGAGAAGCGGAAAAACAAAGACCAATTAGCCAGCAAGACTTGGAAGGGAACCTGGTTTTGGGTATGGACGTGAGTATCGAGGAAGCTTTGGAGGTGGCAGATTGTACAGTGGTTGGCAGGGCTAGAGGGAAGAAATTTTCTTCTAGCTTCATCCAAGCTTGGGGAGAAAAGAATTGGCAGACCGATCAAGAAAGGGCTTTCGAAGCTTCAACCCTTGCAAAGGGATGGTTTATGCTTCGTTTTGAGAACAAAGAGGTGGCTGACTGGGTGATTGGGAGGAATTGGGTTATTGGGAACATTCCTGTTCTCATGAAAAAATGGACACCCTTGTTCGATGTCGTTCATGAAAAAACAAATGTTTTCCCGGTCTGGGTCAGGGCACCTGGTCTACCTTCGTTCTTATGGGCCGAGTCAGTTTTTAAAGCTATAGGGAACAAAATGGGTAACTACCTGGAAGCTGATATGTCCTATTTGAAAACCCGGAACAAGGCCATGGCGCAGATATTAGTCAGTCTAAACCCCGGCAAAGGACTTGCTAAGAAGATAAATCTGCAATACAAAGATCTAGTTTTTGAACAGATATTGGATTACGAATACCTGCCTTTTAGGTGCCATAGATGCCACGAATATGGTCATCTGGCCAAGGAATGCCCCTTAGGAAGGCGAAGGCAGCGGTTCCAAAGGTCATCTACCCAGTGGGAGAAGGTTTACAGTCCAAATCATCTTTCTCAGGGGCAGGAATTTCCAACAGATCAAATAATCGAAGAAATGGAGACAGAGGCTCATATGGAAGTGCAGTTGCCGGAAACAGTACAACAGGCTCCTTTGCCCACCAGCACGGATAAAGATCTACAATTGGAGATTGTCCCAGCAAAAGCGGAGCTCTCCGGGGGGATGGCACCTTCACAAATGCCTTCCGATAGCGAAGGAGCAATGGGTATGTGCTTAGATTCAATCTCCCCTCCTATTCAAAATTCTGAATCAATGGAAGTTTGTTTGGGCCAAAAATCTCCTTGTAAACATGTCTTTTCAAATAATAATGATAGCATTAAAATTCATGATGAAATCATTGAAGAAACCGGCATAGAAGACATCTCGGCTGCTATGCCCTCCCTTGACTTGAACTGTGAAGGTGTTTCCCTTGATCCTGGCCCCTCGGCCCTTCTCCCATCCTGCCCATACAACCTCAGATCCCTCGACAGTAAGCCTATTAACTCAGATTCTGTAGGTGGTATTGGTTCGCTTCCCCCCCAAAGTCAAAAAAGGAAAAAAAGAGGTCGAAAATCCAACCTTTCCATGGCCCAGATAAAAGAAAAGTTTGATGTAGCAGATGGAAAACAACAGTCTATCACTGGGGCTCTTAGAGCAGTGCAGGCCCCTGAAGATGTTGTAAAATGATCCTGACCTCATGGAATTGTAGGGGTTTAGCCAGTAAACCCAAAAAACTGGCCATCTGGGAGATGTTTCAAAATACAAAAGCAGACATCCTCTTTCTCCAGGAGACCCTTGGGAATGGAGTTGAAGTGGAGACTATGTTAAATGCTCTGCTTCCAGGCTGGAGATTCTCAGCAATTGACTCTGATGGTCACTCAGGGGGTCTGGCAATAGGCTACAGGGAAGGAAGAATTAAGGTTTGGAATCAGTGGGGGATGAAGCAGGCGATGGGAATGGAAGTCCAGTCCACGGATTTTCCTTTCCCCCTAACCATCTGTAATGTTTATGGCCCCTGCCAGGATAGGGTGGTTTTCTGGAATGAACTGATGTCAAAATCCTTCTTGAAGGGTAAAAACTTGGTGTTGGGAGGGGATTTAAATTTCTCTATAGGAAGAGCGGAGGCATGGGGTCCTTCGGCTAGGGAAGATCCCCTGTCAGATTATTTCCTAAATATGCTTACTGTCAACAATCTTATAGACATAAATTTGCTCAAACTAAAGCCGACTTGGAGAAACAGGAGAACGGGGGATGCTAGAGTGGCAAAAAGGCTGGACCGTTTTCTCATCAATGATGAGTTAGCCTCCAGGATTCCTATGTTTCGACAATGGATTGAAGAAGGAGGGATCTCAGATCACTTCCCAGTTTTCTTAGAATTCTCCATTCCCCCTTCAAAGCCACCTGCTCCTTTTAAGTTCAATTCTTCTTGGTTACAAGATGACTCCTTTAACAATCTTTTCAAGCAAACATGGAATCATCCTGAAGTCAGTGCCTCTGAGGACAAAGGCTTCTTGTTTATGGAAAACCTCAAAAGACTAAAGAAAGCTACCATAAGTTGGGCAAGGGCTAGGAAGGAAGCCCAGAATGAGGACTTTAATAAGATAAGTGAGGAGCTAAAAAAGTTGGAAATCATAGAGGAGGATGGATATGTTTCATAGGCTTCAAAGGATAGGATTCTTCACCTTGAGAAACTCAAGAATCAAATACTTCTGGCTAAAGAAGAGGAATGGAGACTAAAGAGCAGAGCAATATCGCTAAAAGCTGGAGATGAAAACACCAGATTTTTCCACAACTTTGCAAAAGGGAGAAAGTCGGCAAATACTATCTGGACCCTTAAAAATGAAGAAGGAAGGGAGGTGCAAACCTTTAACTCCTTGTCCGAGTTAGGACAAAGGCATTTCCAAAACCTTTTTGCAGATCCAGGAGAGACCACAATTGCTGAGGTAATCAAGACTGCTCAATGTTTCTCAAGGTTCCTCGAGGAGGATGAAGCGGAGGATTTATATTGCCCGGTAACCAAGGAGGAAGTAGAATCAACAATAAAATCCATGGCAAAAGAGAAAAGTCCTGGGCCAGACGGATGGTCCATTGAACTTTTCCTCCACTTTTTTTATTTAATAGGAGCGGAAATCACTGAAGTGGTGGAGGAATCCAGGAAAAAAGGTGAGGTCTATAACCCTTTCAATGCTACTTTTATAGCTCTCATTCCAAAGAAGGAAGCCCCTGAAAGCTTTGAGGATTTCAGGCCAATTTCACTATGTAACAGTATTTATAAGATCATTGCAAAGGTGATAGCGAACATAATCAAACCAATTTTGTCGCGACACATTTCAATGGAGCAATTTGGATTCTTATCGGGAAGACAAATTCATGAAGCCATTGGTGTTGCTCAGGAGGTTATGCATAGTGTCAGACAGAAGAATAAGAAGGGTGTTGTCATAAAAATTGATTTATCCAAAGCATATGACAGAATAAACTGGTTATACATCAGGCTGCTTTTAACTCATCTTGGTTTTAAAACAGATTTCATCAGCTGGATCATGGGATGTATCACGAACGTTAGTTATGCAATTCTTATCAATGGAGCAGCTTCTTCTTTCTTTAAAGGACAAAGGGGCCTGAGGCAGGGGTGCCCCTTGTCCCCTCTTCTTTTCCTGTTAGTTGCAGAAGGTCTAAGCCAGCTGATCCATAAGGCCAGAAGGGAGGGGAAGGTTAAAGGTATTGAAGTAGCTACTAATTTATTTATCTCACATCTCCTTTTTGTCGATGATATCTTGATCTTCACAAATGGAGAGCAAATTGAAATAAAGGAATTAAAAAACATTCTAGACCTGTTTCTGAAAGCAACCGAAATGCAGATAAACTCCAGGAAATCCCAGCTGATAATGACAGGTGTAGAAAGACAAGAGAGGGCATGGCTTCAATCCCTTTTCCCCTTCTAGCCTAGTACTTTGGAACTCCCTTTCAAGTACTTAGGTTTCTGGTTAAAACCAAATGCATACAAGAAGGAGGATTGGAACTGGCTGATTGCAAAGATAGAATCCAGAATCTCCCATTGGAGTTTCAAATGGCTCTCAAGAGCTGGGAGATTGACCCTTATAAAATCAGTGCTCCTGGCCATTCCAGTCTATTGGGCAGCATTAACATGGGTTCCCAAGGGCATCCTGGAGAAGATCAGAAGACTTTGTAGTAGATTCTTGTGGGATGGCTCAAAGGAAAATCCGGTGCTACCATGGGTGGCCTGGGATAAAGTGGCAAGGTCAAAGGAATGGGGAGGTTGGGGGATAAAAAGTCTTCCCGATTTCAGTCTCTCTCTGGCAGCAAAATCAGGATGGAGACTTATAAAGATGGAAAATCTATGGACCAGAGTGGTAAAAAGAAAATATATAGACCCTGTTCCATTGGAAGATTGGATTAGAAACCCGGTCAAGAACAAGAAGAATTTATCAGTGATATGGAAGGCAACGGTGGAATCATTCAAGGTAATTGAACAAGGATTGGCATGGAAGATTGGGAATGGCAGGAATCTGAAGCTAGGGAAAGACCCTTGGATAGGATGCAATGAAAACTATGCTTTATCACCTGGCTTAATCAGGCACTTAGAAGGCAAAAACATTTTTTCTTTAGACCAGGTTGAAAAGGCGGGTCAATCAACCATGTGGGGTCAGGCATGGAAAGACGGGGAAGACCTTGAGCTGGATCAAAGGTGGTGGAACGAATGGCATTCTTTCACCCAAGAACTTATCCGCTCCAATGTCAGGCTAAAAGACAGACCGGATATGTTGATTTGGGCTCACGGAGAAACTGGAGATTATTCTCCAAAAGATGGATACAAGTTTATCCTATCCAGGAAGGGATGGGGAAATCCCGAATGGTGGTCGAAACACATTTGGAACCTAAAATGCCCAGCAAAGGCCAGACTCTTCTTCTGGTGTCTATTAAGAAGGAAAATTCCAACTTGGGACATTCTTCAGACTAGGTTCATGCATGGTCCTGGGAGGTGCACACTTTGTAAAGCGGAAGCGGAAACCATCAATCATCTATTTCTAAATTGCCTTGAAACAAAGAAAATTTGGGGGGAGGTAGAGAAATTGATGAACAAAAAGTTAGAATGGGGCAACGGGAACCTGGATGAGGCCTGGACTAAATGGTGGCATCAATATCCGGAAGGGAACATGAGAAATCTTCCGCTCATCATCTGTTGGGGTGTTTGGCTTGCTAGAAACAGAAGTATATTTCAAGATAAGGAAACTCCGATTATTGTCACTGCCATCCAAGCGGTATTCATTTATACTTCTATCCCGGAACCAGAGGAGAAAAAATCCCAAAATCAAAATAAGACAGTGCAAATCAAAGAAGGCATCCCCTGGGAATTCTTTGACGGAGCCTCACAAAATAACCGGGCAGGAGCGGGTATTATCATCCATATTAGCGCAAATCATTCCCTCAAAGCCTCAGTTGGGTTGGGGTCATGATCAAACAATTTCGCCGAGTTGTCAGCACTGAGACTCCTTCTATGTTGGCTAATTCAAAGAAACTCCTTCACAATTCAGGTCTTTGGAGACTCTCTCAATGTTATAAATTGGGTCAACGGAAAAAGCACATGCAAAAACCAAATTTTGAAACCTATGTTGTAAGAACTGCAGGTATTAAAATCATCTTTTAACAGCTTCTCATTATGCCATATCTACAGGGACAGCAATGAATCCGTGGACAAGCTTTCTCAGGAAGGTTTGCAGCAAAATTTGGGAGGCTGGAAGATAGTCGAAGATCGCCAGGGACAGGTCCTACCATCAGAGCTGCCGCCATACGCATAATCTATAGCTGCTCGTTTTACAAATCTTTTTTATTTTATGTTACATATACAGTTTTTAAAACAGACTTATATTGCAAACTTTTAAACTTTTTGAATATGTACCTGGACATAATGATTTTACATGCTTTAAATGGGTTGTTTTCCTCTCTGTTGAGGAGACCCAAATGAGATGATGTTTTGTGTTGAACTGCCTCCCTTGGGGAGGACATATTTGCCCATGGCTGTTAGTTAAAAAACAGCTGATAGAACTTTTTATATTTGCAGCAGTATTTTGGTTTGTTGACAGAGGAACAAAATGACAATAAGGATGGATTTTATTGATTGCATGGTCAATCAATCAGCAGTATCGGCAATGCTCATCAATGTAACTTTTTATTTTCTTAATAAAAAGTTTGCTTTTTCTTCGAAAAAAAAATAAATAATAATAATAATAAAATAATAAATAATCTAATCTAATAAATAATAATAATAAAAATAGTAGTAGTTAAATAAAATAAATCATAAATAACAATACTAAAGCTCTAAATAAATATAAATAAAATAACAGAAAAATAGTAAAAATCAGTAAAGCTATCAAAAAGTAAAAACAAAAGAAATAAAACAAGAAAGCAGTAAAAATAAGTATAGCTATCAAAAAGTAAAAACAAAAGAAATAAAACAAGGAAGCAGTAGAGTTGCATGTTGACACATGGAGTGTGTGCATGTGGTTCCCCTTCCAATGTTTGCTCTATTTAATAGATGGTGAGGAAGATGAGAGGTATTCCATCATTCCATGATTCCATCATCCTTTCTCTTGGAAGAATAGTGTTGAGAGACAAAGGATTCCCTAGCAGTAGTACATTGATTGAGGGCTCGGGGGTGGCCAGTTGTAACAAGATTTTGTGCAATTGAGCCTACGGTTGGGTGCAGAGTCGTCCCCAAGACTTTGTTGCAGATAGCAGAATTCAACTAGCGTTCAACCCTGAAATCATAAGTGAGAAACATCATCGCCACAGGTAAGTTGTCTGTTATGTAAAAATTAGTTAGATTAGGTTATTATTAAATATTAGTTAAATTAATATGAAAAGGCACGATCATAAGATCATGCCCTTTCCCCAAAGGGTGTTCCTGGCGGTATATAAGCCAGGCTCCCGCAATTGTAAATCATCATCTATCTATTCATCTTTTTAATAAAATATTTTTTACATATAAATTCTGCGTATTAAATTTTTTACGCTCCATTGGTATCAGAGCGGGTCGATTCTCGCTTGTCCACTCTGCTGACCACCCTTACATCGACTTCCCTCACGCTGTTTACCCTCACCCTCATTACACGCTGAGGTTATTTCTTAGCTGTGTCCTTGTTTTTCCACGCACTGTCACCTGTTCACACGAATAGCAACTCGTAAGCCATCCCATCACTGAAATTGTGCAACTGTCATCTCATAAAACCATTCTAAAAAAAAATCACGTATTCCATTGGAGCTTGTTCATCCGCCCCTTGAGACGTCATTATTTTACCTGTTCCTTGTAACCCTTCTGCCACTTCCCTTCTTCGATACATTGACCGACATTCACTACATTCAATACCACCATACAACTAATCGGAATCGGGTCTAATTGTCGTGTAGTGAATTAAATTTGTTGTAAGCAGCGGCTATATAGACGATCAAATTCACTTTTTATGTAGTTAGTGGCCGTGTTTCTACTACCGTTAGCATTTTTTAATAGTCACATATCCACGATTCACTCCGTTGAGCTTAACATTTCACTCCATCATGTAATTAAATTGTGTATATCAATTGGTGTTGGTATTTCGCTATTCAACAGGGGATAAAACTGCGGATATTCGCGATTTTTTAAAATCAGTCAACCGGTCTTTGCCAGCCAATGCCTTGTTCTTCAACCCTGCAAGTCGTCTGCCACACGCTTCCGCCTTCCGGAATTGTTACAGCCGCCACTGTCCGCTATTCCTCATCGCTCTGTTTCTTTATTACTGCCCACGTCTGTCTTGAGCCGTTCAAACCGTCGTGTCGCTCCCAGTTAAAGTCGATAAGAGTTTTATTATATATATGTATAATATATATAATTGAATTATATTAAAAATATATATTATATAATATATATAACTATATATATAAATTATATATTATATATTATATATAATTTTATATAGTTACTATATAGTTGGAACTGTATCGGTGAAACTGTATATTAAGTGGTTATATATATTATAATATATATATAGTTATATATATATTATATACCATACAAATATTTAATTAATTAAATTTATTTAATTAATTAAAATTTATATGTATAAATTTATTTTAGCTAATAAAAAAAAAAACGGAAATTGAGAGATTAATCCAAGGACTTTTACAGTGTGCGACTTTGATCATTTTGGAATATATAATCAAGTGGAAAGACTTACTGACGAAGACGCTTCGTGGGAGAATGACGCATTTTGTCAACAACATCCGTCGTTAGGTATGCTTTGAGGACAAAGCATTCTTTCGAGAGGAAGGCAATGTTATGTAAAAATTAGTTAGATTAGGTTATTATTAAATATTAGTTAAATTAAGATGAAAAGGCACGATCATAAGATCATGCCCTTTCCCCAAAGGGTGTTCCTGGCGGTATATAAGCCAGGCTCCCGCAATTGTAAATCATCATCTATCTATTCATCTTTTTAATAAAATATTTTTTACATATAAATTTTGCGTATTAAAATTTTTACGCTCCATTGTCTCTACTCATATTTTTTTGAAATTTAATGTTAATTAGTTCATAAATTGCATGATTAATCTAATTAATTACATGTTTTTATTTCGGCGTTGTTACATATGGTATTAGAGCATAGGTTCAACTCTTAGGGCCTATAGACATTTTAATGTAGAAAACTACTTTTGAGTGTGGCTATGACTTGAAGCTTTTGACTCTAGTTGCGACTTATCACTCACATAATGTGGCTTTGCAAGTTGTGGCTACAAATTTTCTCGATATCCCTCTTTGGCTTTGGCTCTATCCTCAATTCTGCCAAAAGTGCAGGATCTGCACATGTGGGAATTCCATTGAATTCCATCGAGGAAAAGTTATTACCTTCCCAATTGTGGATCTAAATTCCACTTTCTGGCATGTTTTCACTTACTGAGCCAAATGTTGATGATCTGTAAATGACCTATTCAGGAGTTGTTGAGCTAGCCTTGTGCCTAAAAAAAATCTAGAGTTTACTCTAGATACCATCCTCGAATTTAGCAGAAATTAAATAGCAACTATATATAGTGTACACAATAACGAAATAGTTGGATCAGAGAACTAAATTAACACTATAAGAGAATAGATGGAGCAAAGAACTAATTAACACAACACAACGTCAAAGTTCCAATTTAGAAGAAAAGTCCTCACGCAATGGGCAATGCAATCCCTTCCCTTTGCTACTTAACTAGATTTGAAATCAATTTATGATTCAATATTTCTACCATATTTATATAAATGATATAAAAAGATAGAAGCGCATTTACCAAATCTTGCTTTGGTCAGATTAGTTGCCAGTGGTTCATTTCATAACCAAAAATATATGGAATAAAATACCAAGACAAAAATACATGGTAAACGTATTTTTACTACAGAAAACCAGTCAGAAATCCCATAGAGAACACAATATCCATTACATAAATATATTAATTTCATTGCAAAATCATCATATAGTATGGACATTTTTGTTTTCTTGTATTTGTCCTCCCACCTGTAGTATCGAATATAAGTTTCAAATTCAATATGTCATTAGTCACCTAATATGTCATTATTTATATATATATGAACGATTGCAGGTAATAAGTAATGATATATTGAATTTGAAACAAGAAGTTGATGCCATAGATAAACACACAAAGTGACGATAAAATCAGAAGAAGACTGAATTTTCACAGTTAACCATTGAAAAATACTTTATGGCAACGTATTGAATCTCTCTTTCGCAAAAGGCTTAGAGTACTATTGTATGTTTGAAAAATGTGAACGCTAGAGTTGTGGCAACTAAAAAAAAAACTATGTTTTGTGAAAAATCAAAAACAAGCAACCAGCAACAAATTTTACATAGTTACGACTGTTGAAAGACAAACTTCAAGGCAAAAAATACATTTCGAAGAGTCCATTTCCAAACACTCTTACTCTAGGAGATTTTAACTGTTCCAAAAAAGTCTTGTTGTCCAACTTGTTCCATGAGAGAATCCCAAAATTGACCTAAGTGAATCACATTATAGTACTTGAAACTGGTGCAAAAATCTATGATGATGGAAAAAGGTTGTCCCTGTAATACAACAAACAGTCATGCTTTACATGCCAAGCGATATATTTAATGTCATAGATTCCACTCTGCAACTAAAAAATTGGATAGATAAATGCAGAACACAAATTTCTGAGACCAAAGATCAAGAATATGAATTACATCAACGAAATTATTCTTCTATGAGGTTACTTTCTCAACCAAGACCCAACTCCTTCGAACGACCTTTTATTCCGCGCAGGTAACCAGCATTTTCTTTTGGGCACATGACATATCAATGAAATCGCAAATGTTTTCCTTCCAAATTTAAAATGTTCTAGTCTTTTTTTTTTTTGGTAAATAAATTGTAGTATAGATATAAACCACATGATGGTATATTTTAGTCTCAGCGGAAAAATCGTACAGATTTGGAATAGTTTGCTCAATTAAATATCTGTTTGCATTAGAATTAATTTATTGTTGTTATTTCATTCTCTAGTTGCATGTATTTTCTTCAACTGAAATCGGTTCTTTAAATAGAGTTTCGTGGTGTCTATGTAACTGATATCTCATTATTGATGTAAAAACCTAAACACAGTTTTGTAATTAACTGAGTTAAATAGTTTACCCTTATGACCATTTGAGACCTGGCGCCATTTAACTTTGCAAACAATTTATAGAGGAATGAATAGTTTTACGTAGATGCTAAATAAATAAGCACGAATTTTCTTGAGTTCTCTTTCAGTTGTTAACGCGCATGATGAATGGATAATTTACATTTAATGGTATGGGATTGTTAGCATTGTTCTAATTCAGTAATCCCACTTGTTGATACGATTTATTGGAGCATCTAAATCATGTTTTATTGTTTAAACTTTATGATACATCTAAATCTTACACTATGATTTCAATTTAGTTTAATTAACTGTTATGATGATGAGTATAATGTTACATGAGGTTTTGTGATATAATGGTAGGAGGATAATGATGCACATGTGGTTCTTATAGGGATGATGTATCCTTATGATGATGATGATATGCATAGGCATTATGATATTATGTCGAGGTATATTGACATATTCATTTACTACGTGATGATAGGTATTTAATGTTGAATACTCATGATGGATATGATATGCATAATGTGGCATAGGAATTATGCTACTATAATACGAGATTTATTGACATGTGGTTCATTTATCATGTGAAGTCATGATATGTCTTTGATGCAAATATGTCGATGTTATAACTTAAGATGGTATTTCATGAGGTAAATCATATGATAGTTGCATACAAATTTATGACATGCATGAGCATGCAGTTCGTTATTATTCATAATGTTGCGATTAACAATGATGAATGTTCTCATGATGACATGCAAGACTTGGCATGTGGATTATTTTCTATGACACTATGATGGTATAGCTAATGCAATGGTTGCATGTTGAGGTATGATGATTGATAGGACTCCTCAAATGGGCCAAGAGGGCCGGTTTGTTAGGGTCCCACCCTAACCCCCTTATTTATGTAGTGGGATCGAGTCATAGTAAAGAGTCAATAAAACCCATATTAATAATTGTAAGTGGTTAACCCGCAATTAATGACGGGACCACAGTTAGTTGCAAATGGGCCATGGTATTAGATAGATGGTATTAATAAAACCCATGGTATTGCATGTATGAGTCTTATATAAAGGATAGAGACTCCCTGCGAGGAGCATCGTGTCTTATTTTGTCATCGAGCTCTGCTCTATTGGAGGTTGCCCCCTCGAAGAGGCAAGTGAACATTGCTTTCTGAATAATAAAATACTTATTGTTTTTGCTCGCTATTCTATGTTCTGGGTATATTGCTTCGCATATTTGGTATTCTGGTATCGTCTTGTAGGTTAAAAGCATAACAAGTGGTATCAGAGCACTTTCCAGGGCAGGTGGGATCTCCATTTCTTAGCAAATTTTTATTTTTTTTTGGCTAGAGACGTGTTCCGGCGTCTTTAAACCACGGGATGTGTCGTTGAACGCATAAACCTGCGGATTTGGGGAGGCATGCACGCAGGAAATACAAGAGGTGGTCACGCTTGTTGGACTCCCTTGTAACCTCTGTGGGTACCCCTTCGAGTAGTAGCGCATTAGACAGAACCACGTACGGACTGTCCTCCAAGTACCCTCTGGGTATATCGGAAGCCCCCTAGCTCCTTTGAAACCTCGCCATATATAAACCGTCGACCGTCTTGCTGCTACAGTACATCGAGAACAGCACTCGGAGAGATTACTCGCCCGTACAATAGGGTAGTCGGGTTGTACAGCTCAGGGTACAGTTGATCCTCCTTAGTTAGAGCCCTGAAACATTGAGCCGAGTACTACTGTCAGACCCTTATGTATATTGCGATCTGTAGCACCTGACACTCCTCGAGACCATAGTTCCCTTTTCTATCTTGGGATCACACATAATCTCTACCAGATCAGATCTCGCAAGGGGGTTTGCAGTAGTAGCAGACGTCAGTCTCACAGTTCTGAGTTAGTAGACCAGCCAGTCCGATCTACTAGATCCAGCAGATCCGCAGTAGCACTCTGTTCCACGGATCAGAGCTATCCGATCCGCCATTCAGATCTCTCAAATCCACCAGATCTGAGTAGTTGTGTGGGGTTCCTATACCGATGTGTGCTTTTCACAGGACTTTTGGCAGCATTGACATTTTGAGGATTCGACTACTGCAGTATTCCTAAGCAAGGAGTAAAACTCTGTTAGGAGTTTTCAAAAAAAATAATAATAATAATAATAATTATATATATATATATATGTAATTCAGGACGACGAGCTGAGCACGGTGGTACCATTCAATTCTTAGTGAAAAAAATTCAGGCAGTCCCAAAATTCAAGAACATCAGGTCAGTGCATGGTAGCAACTAGAGCTCAAGCTATGGCTAATGAGAGGATTGACAAACTTGAACAATCCTTTCAATCCCTACAAATTCAGCTGGACAGGCTAACTAGCATAATCCCTAAGGGTAAGGAGGAAGCCCGCGAGGAGGCGTATATTGGCAATGGACAAAGTGAGGGTGAGTCTAGCCACTATCTTCACCTTTGGGGCACCCACCAACAATCTCGTCCGCGACCTCCCAAGTTGGATATGCATAAATTTGATGGTTCTCACCCGGCAGCATGGATAGCACAAATGGAGCAGTATTTCAATCTGAATAACATCTTAGATAATGAGACTCAGCTTATGGTGGGGAGAATGTACTTGGACAATGAAAGGTAGCAATGGTGGGAATGGCATCAACGTTGCAGTGGAAGTTTTGTGACTTGGACCGCCTTCAAAAAAGCTCTTATAGATCGCTTTGACCAAGAATCTTCTTTTTTGGGTCGTCTTACTAAGCTCCGACAAACTGGCACAGTGGATGAATATGTTACAGCCTTTTAAGCCTTGGCCTTCCGCACTAGGGGTCTCTCAGATGTGTTCTACACGAAATGTTTTATCAGTGGTCTTAAAGAGGCCATAAAAGCCCATGTCCTACTGCACCACCCTCCCACATGGATGGAGGCTTGCAAGGTAGCTCGTAACATGGAACGTGCGTTAGTAGCCCAGTACATTCGCTCAAATTTCACCGCCAAGGGTCGCCCCCCACAGGCTCACAACATGACTCAAACACTTAAGGTTCAAAAGGTGTCACTTGCAGAAATGGCCGAAAGAAGAAAGCAGGGATTATGTTACTACTGTGATGAAAAATACTCCCCAGGTCATAAATGCAAGGAGCCCAAATTTTTTCAAATTGATGCCATTGATTACAGCTCATCGGAGGAAGATCCACCACTTGAGGAACCTAAGGCGGTAGAAGAGGACAACCAAAAGGACAATGTCCCTGACGAAGCAATTATTTCGCTGCATGCTTTGGTAGGGATTTTTTCACCTCAAACTCTCAAAATCAGAGGTTTTATTAAACATCGCCCAATAGTAGTCTTGATTGATAGTGGAAGTACACATAATTTCATCCATCGAAAAGTCGCGGAAGCAGTGCATTGTTTTGTATGAGCAGTTTCTAACTTCCAAGTCCAAATTGCGGATGGGGGCACAATGAAATGTGAAGGCCACTGTGAAAATGTCAAACTTCAAATGGGGGATTATCAGTTGAATACCCACATGTTTGCAATACACATGGGAGGGTGCGACATTGTCCTCGATGCTGAATAGCTTCGCACTCTTGGGCCAATCACAATGGATTTCCAGGAGTTATATATGAGTTTTAAGCAGAACAACTCCACACATACCCTCCATGGACTCCAGGCGGGAGCTCCCTCTATCATCAGCTCGCATAGGATGGAAAAAATGCTAAAAAAGGGCCATCATGGAGTTATATCTCAATTTAATGCCATCCAGGCAGTCGAAACCAAGTCTCTGCCGATTCATCCTGAGATGCAACAGATTTTAAATAACCATCTTCTGGTCTTTGACAAGCCTCATGAGCTTCCACCCTCGAGAGGGGAACATGATCATAGCATCACCTTGGTTCCTGGGGCCCAACCCCCAAATGTGCGCCCATACAGATATCCGTTCACCCAAAAGAATGAAATAGAAAAAATAATCAAGGAACTTTTGGAAGCAGATGTCATACGTCCCAGCATTAGTCCTTATTCATCACCGATGGTCATGGTACTCAAGAAAGATGGGGAATGGCGGATGTGTCCAGACTTCAGGGCCCTCAATAAGTTGACAGTCAAAGATAAATTCCCATCCCAGTGGTTGATGATTTGCTGGATGAACTCAATGGGGCTCAATTCTTCACCAAGCTAGATCTTCGCTCAGGCTACCACCAAATTCGCATGAAGGAAGCCAACATTCCAAAGACTGCTTTCCGAACTCATGAAGGCCATTATGAGTTCCTGGTCATGCCATTTGGTCTTTGTAATGCCCCATCTACTTTTCAAAGCCTTACGAACCATATTCTCAAACCATATCTTAGGAAATTCGTTCTTGTCTTCTTCAATGACATCCTCATCTATAGTTGCACTTGGGCTGCACATCTTCAGCATGTAGATCTACTCTTGCAACTGCTTCGCAAGCAGAAATTATTTGTGAAGATGTCCAAGTGTTCATTTGGCATGGAAGAGGTAGAATATTTGGGCCACATTGTGGGGCGTGAGGGTGTCAAGGTGGACCCCAAAAAGATCCAAGCAATGCAGGAATGGCCTCAACCTAAGACCTTGAAGAGCTTACGAGGATTTTTGG
>APFE030751752.1:21784-70607 GCA_000404065.3 Pinus taeda
ATAATAAATAGTAATAGTAAATAATAAATGACAATACTAAAGCTCCAAATAAATAAAAATAAAAATAACAGAAAAATAGTAAAAATCAGTAAAGCTATCAAAAAGTAAAAACAAAAGAAATAAGACAAGAAAGAAGTAAAAATCAGTGAAGCTATCAAAAAGTAAAAACAAAAGAAATAAAATAAGGAAGCAGTAAAGTTGCATGTTGACACATGGAGTGTGTGCATGTGGTTCCCCTTCCAATGTTTGCTCTATTTAATAGATGGTGAGGAAGATGAGAGGCATTCCATCATCCTTTCTCTTGGAAGAATAGTGTTGAGAGACAAAGGATTCTCTGGCAGTAGTACGTCGATTGAGGGCTCGGGGGTGGCCAGTTGTAGCAAGATTTTGTGCAATTGAGCCTACGGTTGGGTGGAGAGTCGTCCCCAAGACTTTGTTGTAGTTAGCAGAACTCAACTAGCGTTCAACCCTGAAATCATAAGTGAGAAACATCATCGCCACAGGTAAGTTGTCTCTACTCATATTTTTTTGATTTAATGTCAATTAGTTGATAAATTGCATGATTAATCTAATTAATTACATGTTTTTATTTCGGGGTTGTTACAAAATCAAAATATATATATATAATAACAATAATAATAACCCCCATAAAAGTTATATATTTCTAAAATAAAAACAAAATGAAAAAAATAAAATATACGGCTTATCTGTCTTCCGCAGCATTATACACAGCCGAAGGCCATCAGCCGCGGCCACACACAACCACACAACTCGCCACTACCACCGATGACGAGTCGCTTCTCTGTTGAACGCTCCTCGAGCAATCTTCCACTGGTGTTTGCAGCTATCCACAACCGCCATTCCTGTGGACCGCTGATGTTGTCACTAACACACCACCAACTATACCCAACACCCTATCCATATACCGTGCTTCCGTTGTCCCTTAATCTTTTTCCACCATATTTAATCTCCTTCAAACTGTCGCCGCCCTTCTTTTCCCACCATTCCCCTCCACCTTTGTCAAGTCGTAGTCATAATTTTCCTTGTCTGCACTGTTCCCTATTTACTCCTCCGCTGCCAACAAACCTTGCCACTTGTTCCACACCATTCGATCACCTTCATCTCATTGACTTCCAACCTACACTTCATTGCCATTCCACCAGTCGTCGTCACACAGTCCGACCCCCACCTCGCTGCATCTGTCCACCAAGATGTTCAACGTTGTTCATTCCACGTTGTTGTGTCCAGGTAAATTAAAACCTGCGTAATTTATCACTAGTGTAAGACCACGTCACAGTAACAACCATTATACCATAACATTTGGTCAAAAAAAGAACATGGCTCGAAGTCAAAACGTTGCGTGGAGTGGGTTCGTTATATAATTCAACTTTGATCTAGTTGCACCGTAATATATTATACAATTTATAACAGCTATATTATAAACTTAGTTAATACAAATTAATTATTTAATTTAAACTATTTAAAAAAACAAACAAACAAAAAAAACTAAGGTTCAAGGCTATTTTAAAAAAAACAAAAGCAGAGAGGATAATAATATTTATTATAAGAAGCTAGGAAGGGGTTACCTTTAAACCCTAAGCTTAGCGACAAACACAAAAGAAAGTTCATCACTGAAGAAAGATAGAGTCTAATTTGAAGATGAACAGAGAAACTATGGATTCCATACACAACGCTACATTTTGGACTAGATGTCCATTTTGTGGAGCAGGAGATCTGTATTTATCAATTTTTAAAAATCGCACAATACCTTGTCCCAAATGGCAAATATTGTTTACTTTATAAGAATATCAAAATAGCACCCAAACACAAATTAAAAAAATTAAAAGAAGAAATCGCAAAACTTCAAAAAAAGAAAGAAGCATTAGAAAAGAAATATAAAGATCTCCAAAATCGGTTTCATGAAAAATCAACAGAAAGCAACGAAGAAATTTGGCATCTAAGGAACCACAATGAGAAACTTCTTGCACAAGTCAAAAAGTGTAAAACTAAGAAGCACAATTTAGAACAAGAAAAAGAAAGTTTTGACAAAAAATTCAACGAAAGTTTATCAAAGAAAGAAGAGGAAAAATTATGATTAAAAGACCTTAACAAGAAATTATTAGAACAAATCAAGTGTTTAAAAGAAGAGAAGCTTGAAGGGCAAAATAAAGTTGACTCAAAAAATGATGAATGCTTACGTCTCAAAAATCATAATCAAAATTTGCTCAAACAGATTAAAAAACTTAACAATGATAAGAAATCATTGATGAATAGGTTCAAAGAAATTGTTACAAAGGAAGCATCAAAATCACTTTGGAGAAGAAGAAATATACATTGATTCCACTAATCTCACAGTTCAATGAAATCCATATTCTATTAAAGTGAAGTCGCATGTAGAAGTTGTAGTTCAAATGATGGACATTCTGAATGGTGATTCAGTCCCCAATTCAACAACAATGCCTAAAGGAAATTAGGAAACATACACTAACATGATAACGGGAAGTCCAACCAAAAGAAATATGTATCGACATATGAATCATAAGAGAAAACTTTCCAATCAATCTACGTACCAGTATCACTCAGAAAATAAATGACAAGTTTATGTTTCCAGGAATACTGAAGTTTGCAGAATCCAATCCCACGATAATGGTTCATCACAAAATTTGATTCCACAGAAAATCAATCTAGGATGGTATAATTTGTTCTCAGTACGACAATTTTATATATCTCTCCAAGGATCATACGAACTTGTATCGACAAATAAGACTGTCCCAAGACGATGAGACACCCGTAGCAAACAAAGAGATCAAGCCCCTTTCATCAACAAGCTTCGAGGACAAAGCTTTTTGAAGGGGAAGGCAATGTTATGAACATAAATTATGTAAAAATAGATAATAAATAATAATAAATAATTAAACAAAGAGGCATGTCTCTACAAACATGACTCTTCGTGAAAGGGTACTTACCTGGATATAGGATCCTCATGCTCATTTGTATCACCTTACATCAATTCTTTTATACAATATACAATTACAATTAATGTCCTACAATGGATGTCTTTGTCTTCTAAGTATTTTAAATATTTCTGTTGCATATACGACTTTCCACCTAGTTGCTTGAATTTGTGGCCATGATTTTTTTTATCTTAGAAACTTTCTTTCTATTCTTTGGGTTGATCCATGGTGCAACTTCCTCCACTTCCCCTTTGTATGACCATCAATGTTACAATGGTTGTTGGTATCTTTGCAGTGGTGTGTTGTGGCTATTGTCTTTTTGTCTTCCCCCCGTTCCACTTCTTCTTCATCTCCTTGAAATCTTCCTAGTGCTCCTTTTGCTTTGTACCACTTGATTTCCCCTACTTTTGACCTATGTTCTCTAGGTATTGTGCCTATATACAAGCCTCATCCACCAAACTAGGTTTAAACAATGTCACCTACTTCCATAGATGGTTATGTAGACACCCTAAATACTTGAGGAGTACATGTAGGTTCTCTGGGGAGATACCCAACATTATGGACATCTTTCTAAATTCGGTGATGTACTCCAGTACACTTTGCCCCTGTCTCTTCCTGAAGTAATGCCACTAGATCCATTGATACTCGCATACCTGATAGATAAAACTATGACTTTGTGAGATTTTTTAAATCCTCCCACTTAGTCACTATAGGATCTCCCTCCAATATCAAGTTCTATGTGTGGCTTTCCCATTGGGTCAAGATGTGGCCCTCTAATTTCAGTCGAGCAAATGAAATATTTATTCTTCCTCTATATTATGAACACTAAAATAAATTCTAATTGTTGCAACCAATGACTTGACTTCAAAGTGCCAATCTCAACTTGATATGGCGTAATATCAACCTTCGCTTCCTTCTTGAACAGGGACTATAAATGGTTCATGGCACTCAAACTATGTTGTTCCATTTTAGGTTCTTTCTTAGATTCCCTCTTCGGTTCTTCTCAATCTGCCAATTTCCCCTTCGATCTGACTTCTACATTAGAACATCCATCTTCTCCAAATAGCCTGAGCTTATTGGTCAAGGCTACCATTAGGAGGCTCATATTATAGTTTATATCTGTGACTCGTACTTTTAGCTATGCAAATATCTCCTCTATAGGATCTTGAGGGTTACTAACATATTTGTCAACCATGGCTAAGGTTTTATGACTTTTGACCTAACCAATTTGGATTCCATGCAACTCCTCACAATATACCCAAATAAACTTACTATGTTACCAATATGATCCATAAATTGATATGGATATTCCATTGGACAATTCGTCCCAACATGTTTGATAAATTTACATTGAAAATTCAAAATCTCTACTATGAGGGTCATTTTCCTTAGATTTGTGGATTTATTAAGTTACTATTATTTTGCATATAATAGAGGAAATGCAAAAAATAGAGAATAAACAAAAATACAATCACTCAACCATAATAACACAAGATAGGACCTAGAAAACTCTTTCAGGAGAAAGCCAAACTAAAAGGTGTGCTTTCTTTGCTCTCTCTTTCTCTTAATGGAGAAGGATGAAAGTACAGATAAGTGAGACATGTGGCCCGTGGGCTGCTACAATACACAAACCCTCTTTTTTTTGTCTCTTTCTATCAACTCTCAACTACTCTTGCCATCTATGGAACAAAATGCACTCGAATAGAATGGAACCCTTTTTCCTCCTTAGGGCTTGGTTATAACACAACTTGATAGCCTAACAGTGGTTAAGTTTGACTTCTTCAACTCTTAACTAGAGTTACAATATCGAATCTTCTAAACAATTCTTCATCGTTTTTTCCCCGAGAAAATTCATAATTTTATTCATAATGAGAAAAATTACATGTTGTAGATGCTAAAAGCATATGCATATTATCTGATCCTGATTTCTCATAATCCAAAAAAAATCGATCTATTCTACTCTACCTTTCTTCTTTTCCACTTTTCGCCAACCACCAATGTTGGGAGTGGATATTACAATGGACATTTGATTCTCTTTTGAATTTGTTGGACATTCTTTATCAAAATCAGATACCTTTCTTCTTTTCCACTTTTCACCTACCACAAATGTTGGGAGTGGATATTACAATGGACATTTGATTCTCTTTTGAATTTGTTGGACATTCTTTATCAGAATCAGATAACTCTGATCCATGAATTCGTTTGCTGCCACGTACTTCCTTTCCTGATGTGTACGGATCTTGTTGTTGCGAAGGGTTGTTGGGCCTAGGAATGCATGCAGAGTTATGTTTTATCTCGTCCTTTTGTGAGTTGTTCTGAAATTTTTGTACATTATTGTCTGCAATATTTTTTGTTGTCTCTTCTTCTTTTGCTACTTCTTCCAGAGGCTCATTTAATTGCCAACATGTTGGCTTTTGGTATTGTTTCTTATTTATTTTGGGGTCTTTTTTATCCTGTGGGAAGGCACTATGAAGGTGTCCTATTTGTAAACATCCATAGCACAGGAAAGTTGTATTTTTTGTAATCTAATGGTTGAGTCCACTGTATATTATTCTGGATCAATACAATACAATCTAGTAATCCTTGGTTAAGATCTACTTCGACGCATATTCTAGCAAAAGTAAATATGCCTCTTTAAAGTCTATATGCATCAATCTTGAGAAATTTACCTAGGGAGTTCCCTATTCCTTCTAATACTTTATGATGCCAGAAGTGTAGTGGAAGATTATGTATCCTGACCCACACAGGTATTTTAGATAATACCATAGTGGTGACATCAAAACCTGGGAACCAAGGGATCATGAAGAGTCTTGCATTTCCCCAGAACCATGGTCCCTCATTGAGGGCATATTCCCTACCTTTAACTATGGTGAATATGAGAATAGAAAACCCTTTGGAGTATAAATGAATTTGACAATTTGGTGTCTATGTAGAAAATATCCATTGGTGTAGAGCATATGATTTGGGCCAAAATCCATTAAATCTACATATGATTACTTTAGTATGGAAATATTTATAAAGTTCATTTACCTGAGGCACATAGACTGTTAAGGCTAGTATCTGGGATTTTTGCTCCACGATATAGGGCCCAGGTAGCTCTAGAGGTGGTGCAGGTTTGGTTTGATCTTCATCCTTCCCTTTGACTGTGTCTTTAAAAGATCATGTGCCCTTTGAGCTGGCTCCAGAGCATCCACCTAGCAATCTCAGATTAAGGATGATGATCGAATCTGAGGTAATGCCATAATCATGTAGTGTGCAATTATCCTATAAAATTTGTCCTAAATAAATCAAGCTTTGCATGTGTGCTGATATGCCTAGATGTGTTTGAATTTCACACTTTAATTCTTGGAGTTGCCTCCCCTTCTAGATCCGCTTGCAGACAATCCCTCCGTGTAGCATTCTGATAAAGATTTGAATCAGATTCGGGTCTATGGTGAGTGGATTTGTCCGAGAGAGGGGTTGTTCTGCTGCTGAAGGTTCTGGGTCTGATAAATCTTGCCAAAATGGTACCCGATCTATCACTTGAGTTGCTATCTCTGGGCCATGGAATCTTTTCCTTGGGTCACACTCTAGATTTGTCCAGTGTAGGTGCCAAAACTCCACTAAGGAGCCAAGATCTTTGAAAGTAAATGGTAAACCATGCTCGATATTCCTAGGAGGACTGAATATGCATTTTTCCAAAGGAAGGGCCTTATTTGCAAACCCTTGGCTCAATTGGAACCAAGTTATTTATATTTCATCTGATAGGGACAATGAATGGATTCGAGATTTCCAGGCTCCTGTCAGTGCTGCCCATGTATACCCTTCTCTGCAATTTGTGCCTGTGATCGGGAGCAGAACGAAGTGAAGGCGTGTACAGACCTCCAGATTTGGTCGGGGTGTTAGCCAATCGGTCTTCTGGATGACTTGATCTGTTAGATCTTTAACGGATCTGAAGATAATACTAAATTTTGTAGACGAAAGGATCAACCCAGATCTAAACAAAGACCATGCAGATGCAGTGATCTCGTGCTCTAGTTCATGGAAAAAACGCGTGGGGAGTTGTCCGGTCGAAACCACAAAGGTGAATATGTGTAGGAAAATGGATCCAAAACTGAGGTTGCTAACGTTTCCCTAGTCGCTAGATGTTATGATATTCCGACACATAGGAAATAGTTAACTATAACTTGGTCTATTTGTAGAGTTAGGTAAAGTGTGTTTCTTTACTATGTACTTTTGTAAGTTACAATCCGACGATCATGATATGTTCTAAACATGAAGTGACCCGATGGTTCATTCTCTCCTCGGTATTATCGACACTTTATCCGTGGCTTAACACCCGATTGGTCCATGATCTCTATTTAAAGAGCATGGAGGGTCATTTGTAAGGTGACCGTTCATGAGAGAAGGTTATGTAAATTTTCTTTCTTTTACATTAATACATTGCCTGAAGTGGTCGTGTTGGCTCAGGTCATGGACTGTTTCCCTCTTTGAGGATTTTAACCACGTCAAGAATAATGGTGTATTGATTTGTGATATGTTTGTGAGTGGTGTCCGTTGGTGTTCTATCTGAGGAACTTACCCTATAAATTCCTACACTAGACTAGAAAATCGCATGAGAGATGCCTTCATAAACCCTCTCCACTGCCATGGTCTTCACTCCCCAAAAATCCTCCCAAGACCCTAGACAATTCTTCATCATGATCACATGGCTAACCCATTTTCCATGAATAATGGGGGATGATGTGGTATCTTCTCAAATCATGGTGGTCAAAACAGGAAGGTCAACTTATGAGTGGCATAAATTTTATATACAGACTCTAATTGAGGTGATTCTTGCAACGTTGGGAACGTGTCAATGTGTAGAATAACACTAGGGGATGTGGCGCTTAAGTAGTGAATGTTTACCCTTAAAAAATGTTGTTTGATGCCTCAAACTATTTATGAAAGTTTTGAGACCCCAATTCCAGACACTGAGACCTACCGATAAAAATGGTCAATTGAGCTAATTCCTCCTCTTTTTCCACTCTAAAAACACCAAGATGGATGACAAATAATATAATGATCCAATCTAGATCAGACACTATGATAAAATTGGTGTAGTGTTACTCATGTTTGTCTGCAATTACTTTAACTTTGGTGCCCCTGGAATATGATTGATCTTTCCGGGCATATCATTACCCATGACATTCTCATTATCTCAATAAGAAAAGTTTGCAACATTCTTTTAATGTTGTAAGACCTTATGTCTCTCTCCTTTGATTGGGATGGTTATTTAGAGGCGCATATTGGATGACAAATAATATAATGATCCAATCTGGATCATACACTATGATAAAACCATGTAGTGCTCTTTGTGTTTGTGTGCAATTACTTTAACTTTGGTGCCCCTGGAATATGATAGATCTTTTTAGGCATATCATTACCCATAATATTCTCATATCTAAATGGAAGATATTGCAACATTCTTTTAATTTTTTAAGACCTTATGTTTCTCTCCTTTCATTGGGATGGTCATTTAGAGGTGCATATTAGAACTTCAATTGGTAACATTAAATGAGGGGGTGAGAATCTTGCATTCATGCAACACAAATAGAATCACATCCAATGTAATGTGACACAATGTATCCTTTTGAAGTTTTCTCAACTTCTTGTTGAACCTCCTATTTGTCCTCTTTTTGACAGTTTATCTTCCCTTCTCCACTTATTTTGTCACATATTTCCATTTCATTTCATCTTCCCCATGGATTAAGAGTCATCCAGGTCATAAAATTACATTGAAAAAGGTAAATGTCCATCATCATCTCAAACCTATATTTTTCTTTGTGAAATTTGTTTAACTAGACAATAGCTACTGAATTGTGCATTTTCTGTAGCTAATCTAATATTCTACAGTTGGATCCAAAGTTCTATAGGTTCGCATGTGCTAGAGATCAATGAAAGCATATGAGCAACTGCCAAATATTGTCAATATGGAGGTCCACATATTGGTTACAAATGGAAGTTCATAGGATGGATGTATCCTGTTGGTCAAACCTATGGTCAACGTGGTTATGGCACACCTATAATACACAGAATATCAAGTAACCAATTATATAATGAAGCAAGCAAGGATTATTAACACGCAAGCGAGATCTGAAGATAAAATTGAATTTGATGATGTGTCAAGAAGTGTCTTCTCATTATTCGCTCCTTTAGTGGCAAATCATGAGAAGAAAAACTCTTATTTCAATTTAGAGACTTCGATGTTGATTTCAAATTTAGTTTCTAGGCAGCAACTTCTCAAGTTGTTTAAATTTTAAACATTATAAAAACACTTCATTTGTAAGTGAAACACAACTCAAATATTATTATTATTATTATTATTTAATTTTATTGTTGTGAAGACTTTGTTTACACGTTGTGAATAACATAAACTTTGTTCATATTCCCGTAATTGTTGTTGGCGATTTTATTCTTGTGATCTGAGCTTTCAATACCTCGTGCACCTCAGTATGGCCACCTTAAGACATGTGAGAATAGTGTAGATGTTTTTCATTCTTTCCATTTAATTTCTTTATGCGCTGTGTTTAGATTAAAATTATGTTTCATTTATATGTTTTGTTCTTAGTTAGAATTTATCTTGCCTTTGATTTTCTACAGGCGCTTGATAAAAAAAATAATAATAAATAAATAAAATAAATAAATATAAATATTATATATATTATATATATATATATATATATATATATATAAAAAATAAAAACAAAACAAAACAAAAAAACAACCAAAAATATCTACTTTGATTTTCTTTTCTAGCTTAGCCTCATATTTATGTTTAATAGGTTATGATTAGCTCTAGTTCAACTATGCACACACTAGAAATCTCTTTGGCTTTCAATTCATGTTCTTGCTTTCCATTTTAGTATAAATTTCATCACTCTTGCTTTCTTGAATAGTTTTTCTTTCACAAGTATAATAGTCTAGATTTACTTTCAAAGCCTCGCAAATTAGAATTGTCTTTATTTCATAGATTAAATTTGCCTTTTAAAAATCAATAGATTAAGATTGTCTTTGAATTCAATAAATTAGATTTGTTGTAACCACAATATATTAAATTTAATTTCAAGGTTCATAGATTAAGTATAGATTTAATTTCAAAGTCTTGTAGATTAGAATTTGCTTTTATGTTTAATAGCATAAAATTTCAAAAGCTTTCATAGTTCAGAATTATAATAGTTTGCTTTGAATTCCTTTATATTTCAAATGTTGCATTTGGTGTTTTCTTAAATATAGTCCTTGAGAAAGAGCATGTATGTGTGCTTATTAAGAACTTTTCATAAATAGGCTTTTATTTTCAAATTGCAATTATTTCCATAGAATAGTTTTCTTTATAATTGAAAGTTGATAGCCTAACATATATAATGCAAGTATACTTCGCAAGTTCACGAATCTTGGATTGGTAATTTAATGCAAGTAATTTAACCAACAATTAAATTACCCAACATTTTTGGCATTGTTGTCGAGGAAGTATACATAGGTGTTCACTTTTAATTTAGGATGTATTTCCATTTACACAACTCTGTTTAGGAGGAGCGATAAGACGAGATGTAAGAACCTGCACATCACGATTGTGGGGTTCTTCCTAAACTAGAGTTGTCACAATTGCAATTCATTATAGTTGCATTCATTCTTTAGATGCATAATTAACTCATATTAAAATCATTTAGGATGCACATATAGATAATGAGATTCTAGAGGTAGATTTATAGTAGACGATGTAATGCAATTCCAACATCACCAACCACACCCGCTAGACCACGCAAAGCCACACCACCTTCCATTACACGCATTCCATCATTTGCAGGTAGAACAAGACTCCTTGAAGTTCAGAGATCATAAATTCTACCTAAAGAATCACCAAATTCATCCATAGAAGTTGTGGTAGAAGAAGCTACATCCCCAACTTAAGGAGTCATATTCCTTTCTTCAACAAGTGAACAACTCTTTGGACAAGACTTAGAAGTACCTAGTGAAGAAGAAGAAGAACATGAAACTTTTCTTGAAGAACCATTAGTAGAAGAACCATAAGAACTAGTTGAAAACAATCTTATGAGGAACGCACTATAAGATCTGAAAAAACTACAATGGCAGATGGAGAAGGAGAAGTACATAATGGACAGGAAAGACCAAGAATTGGTGGAGGTAGAGGTGGTCCAGGTGGAAGAGGAGGAAGGGGAGATGATGGAGGCTTTCATGAAGAGGAGAATCCTTTTGGATTCCCTATTCACAATGTTGATACTATTGCTACCATGCAAAACGTCTCTCCATCTATTCTCCCTAACTTTCATGGTATGAGAAATGAGGATCCAGAAACATTTATTTTTGAGTTTGAGGTATTGTGTCGATCCTTTGACTATTTACTTGATACTCAAAAACTAAAATTGTTTCCTGATACATTAAAATATGGGGCTCTTAAATGGTTCATGCATCTATAAACTAATTCTATAAGGAGATGGGATTATATGAAAAGAATATTCTTAGAAAAATACAAGGATTATTGCAGACGTCATGACCTTAGGGAAGAATTTTTCAAAATGACCCAAAATGAGGATGAAAGCCTCAAAGATTTAGTGGAGAGATTTACTTATAATGTCAAAAGAGATAAATTTCATGATTTAGGAGTAGATACATTAAAAACTCTCGTACTAAATTCCATAAGAGATGAATGGATTGATCTTAATAACTTAATGGGTAAAGGAGACATGTCTAAGTTATCTTTTCAAGAAATTTGTGAATTATGCAAGCATATTTCAAGAGGAAGGTCAAAATATGGAGGAATCCAAGGGATTTGGTTATGTCAAGATTAAGTAAATCTGCATCTGGAATGGTAAGTAGAACAAAACTTGGTAATTTTCTTGATAACTTTAAAACTGATATTTTGGGAAATTTTAGTGAACAACTAGATATGCTAAAAGTTCAAAACAAGTAAAGAGTTGAAAATGTTACTTTATCAATTTTTGTCCTAGATGTAGGAAGAAACATACATTATGAGAACGTCCTCTTGATAGTATTCAAATGTGTGTTATATGTGCAGAGACTCATACTACAAACGGTTTCCCTTATATACCTAGACTAAAAATTGTTTACCAAGAGGAAGTTGGGGCAATTCAAACAAAACCACTTTGTTATGTTTCCCCTAGAAAACCTCAACAAACAGGTATGGCACAAAATTCCAATGTACAATATCAATATTATACATACCCACAACGTAATTGGAACACACCCATACCATGGCAAACTTGGCCACCTCAACCACAAAACCCATCTTGGTCACAAGAATGGCAAGGTTCTTATGGTAGAAACCCTCAATGTCCCCAATATTTTCAACCTTATCCGTAATACCAACCTCAGTATTATTCTCCAACCCAACCTCCACAACCTTTCCAACCACAATTTCAACATCAATTGACTTCAAGTCAACCCCTTCCATTACCCTCCACTTCATTTCCTCAAAAATCTAATCAATTACCTACACAACCACTCCTTAATCCTAATAAAACACCTCAACAACCCATATATAATGTTGAGGCCCAAAATTTTCAAGCTTGTATGACAAGTCCTCTAGATTTAAATGACGTCCAACTTAGATCTGGTCAAGTTTTGCGAAAGAAAACACCCACAATTTTAATTCAATAATATAAAGAGGATAAAAATCATGAAAAGGAGACATCTCTTGAACATGAAAAGACGCCTCCAAAGGAATATATTCCTACATAATTATATTACAAACAACTAAAATCAACTCCTACAATTCCTATAGTTTAACAACCCTTTGTTTCCTTACAAAATCCTCCCTTTCCTGAGAGACTTAAAGTTGATAAAGGAATAGAGAGGAAAATAATTGTACCTGATTATAACATGCTATATTAATTGAAAATTACTTGCATCAAGATCCCATTGCTTCAATCTATAAATGAATTGCCTAACTTTGCAAAGACAATAAAGGAGTTTTGTATCAAGAAACCTGGAAGAAAAAGAAAAGACATTTAAAAACTACAATTGGTAGGAAATTTGCAGATATGATGATGGGGAAACCAATAATTGAAAAATATTTAGATCTAGGTAACCCCATTGTAAAAATCCATATCAATGGTATTGAAATCCCAAACACTTTGATTAACATAGGTGTAACTATTAATATTATGGATCAATTAAGGTTAACCAATTTTCAATATACTCCACCTTTATTGCAATTAGCAGACAAATTTATTATCAAACCTGATAGTATATTAGAAGATGTATCAATATCCCTAGATTCATGGGAGTATCTTGTTAATTGTATGATATTAATTCCCAAAAATAATCTTGGAGGACATCTATTGATTCTTGGTAGACCATGGTTAGCTACAAATAATGCATTTATAAGTTGTAGTTCTAGTGATTTGGTTATTTCTAATGGCAATACTACTAAAATGTTCGCATTGTATCCACCTGCAAAAACAATAATTGAGATAAAAAATGAAGTTTGGATTGAAGATGTTGATGGAGAATTTGAAAACATTCAATCATTACTAAATATTTCACAAAACGATGAGGAAGATCGATTAATAAATTTAATGAATAATCATTATTCTCCTTCATATTGTGAGAAAAATCACTATGTACATATGCTAGATCAAAGTTTTCAATAAGATTGCAAAATTTAATATTTCTCATCTCGACAGTCCAAAATATCATTAAACTCTATGGAAAAATCTGGAAATTCTTTGGTAGAAATTTGTCCAGGTAAAACATTAAATATCAATAATAACTTGGAGGAATTTCAAAAGAAGCAATTGATAAAGATGCTACAAAAACATTCTTCTGCATTTGCATGGGAATACACTTACATGAAATAGAATTGATGCAAATACATGTATGCATCACATTAATATACAAGAGAATGCCAAACTAGTAAGACGACCTCAGAGAAAGATGAATCCTAATTTGAGGGAAATTGTTAAAGAAAAGTTACAAAATTCGCTTATTGTGAATTTCATTTACCCAATTTAAAATAACAATTGGGCTTCACCCTTAGTGATTGTGCCTAAGAAAAATGGAAAGTGGAGAGTATGCATAGATTACCAAAATTAAACAAAGCAACTCTTAAATATCATTTCCCACTACTTTTTGTTGATCAAGTAGTAGATACTCTAGCAAGGAAGAAATATTTCTCATTTCTTGATAGTTTCAATGGATACAATCAAATTCAACTTGCACTTGAATATCAAGACAAAACAAATTTTACATGTCCATGGGGTACGTATGTTTACTGGGTACTTCCTTCTGGTTTATGTAATGCACCTGCGATATTTTAGAGAGCAGTATTAGGTATCTTTTCTGACTTTTTCCATGACTATGTAGAAGTTTATATGGATGAATTTACTATTTATGGAAACACTTTTGAGGAAGCTATGGAAAAACTTGAAGAAGTCCTTGTTAGATGTAAAGAAGTTAATCTTTCATGGAGTTGTGAAAAATGCTTTATGATGTTTAACGAAGGATTTTTTTTGGGCCATCATATTCAGGTGCTAGAATTAAAGTGGATTCATCAAAAGTTGGATTTATCTCCAAAATTTTTGTACCAACATGCCAAAGAGATGTTAGAAGTTTTGTATAAACCTTATGTATTAACCCGTGAATCTAGGAAAAGAAAACACAGTTGTTGATACTCTTATAATAAACGATTTTCCTTATGAATATCTTTTAATAATATCTACTAAAACTCTTTGGTTTGCAGATATTGCTAACTATTTGGCTACAGGGAAATTTCCTCCACAACTATCAGCCAAAGAAAGACAAAAAGTCATCAAAACTAGTGCACCATATTCTTGGATAGAGGGAGAATTGTACTAGACATGACCTGATTTGATCATTCAAAGATGTGTTTGAGAAGATGAAGTACATTAGATACAAAAAAACGTCATAATGAACCATGTGGAGGACAATTTGCTAACAAAAGAATTGCATATAAAGTGCTTCTTTTGGGATATTATTGGCCTTCCCTTTTCAAGGATGCCAAAGAATATACCAAAAGATGTGATAGTTGTTAGAGAATGGGAAGAACTATTAAATCAAATGAGATTCCTCTACAACCATAGGTACTAGTAGAACCTTTTGAAAATTGGCCTCTAGATTTTGTTGGGCCCATCAGTCCTCCATCCAAGCCAAAGAGGTATATACTTGTTTGTACTGATTATGTCACCAAATGGGTAGAATATAAGCCACTTAATTTTGTTATTGAGAATGTTGTTGTTACATTTCTTTTTTAGTATATTTTCACTCAATTTGGTGTTCCAAGATAAATTATAACAGATAAGGGTGCTCAATTTACATCTAAGTTGTTGCAAAAGATTATGGAGCAATACAAGACTAGGAATCATAAATCCACTCCATATCAACCACAAGCCAATAGATAAGTGGAATCCACCAACAAAGTACTTGAAGCTATACTCACCAAGATTGGTGCATTTGCATAGAAAGGATTGGGCTAATAGAGTTCCAGAAGCACTCTGGGCATACCGTACCACATGGAGAAATACTATTGGACATACTCCTTATGATTTTTTCTATGGGAAGCATGTTTTGCTTCCTATTGAATTCCAAGTGTAGACTATTGAGAGAACTATAGGGAAATGATTA
Organism: Pinus taeda; assembly: GCA_000404065.3. Taxonomy (NCBI): domain Eukaryota; kingdom Viridiplantae; phylum Streptophyta; class Pinopsida; order Pinales; family Pinaceae; genus Pinus; species Pinus taeda. Next base: position 37,381 of record APFE030751752.1, read on the forward strand.
GAATGATTTATCTTTTCTTGATAACTGCTTGTGATCTCTTTTTACTTTTTCTTACTTAGCTTATTTACTTATTATTATGTTTGTATATCATCAAACAACTACCAAAACAATAAGAACAAGAACACGAAATATAGGTTACAAGTCAGGGCCAAAACCTTTCCACTTGAGAGGAAAACCCACAAATCTCTTCTCTTCTTATAGATTCTTCAATTGACGAATTCCTAGACCTCCTTACCAATACCAATACCCTCCAAGACCAAGTCCAACCTTTCCAGATGATGTGATTCCTCTTTCCAATTCAAACCTAATCAAATATCTTCCAGCAATGCAACTTCGACCCCCTTCTTCAAAATTTTGGCCTCTACTGCAGGATTGAAATTTCCGGCCTTCCTAGCAATAGTTGCTACCACACATGTGAGCTTATTATGACCTCCCAAGGCTTCTTCAAACCTTTGCTTATATTTCTCCTTCTTCTAGCGATTTAGGATGGCCTAATGTGACCTTCATTGACCTTATTTCTCTTCCTTCTTCAAGATAAAACCTACAGAAGAAAAACCCTAGACCAGCAGCAGAAACCATAGCCTTAGTGTGAGAGAGAGATAGCCCAGAAATAGGTCTTCTTTGTCCTCTTCCTTCTTCCTCTTCCTCCTTCGCTTGAATGAGTGATGAATGTCTCATAAGGAGTTCGAGTCCCCTCCTTTATATAGCCTTCTTAAGCTGGACGCGACTCCTCAAATTAGGTCGAATTCCCAACTGCTAAGATGACATGGTCTTGAAGGGTATTTTGACACTTTTAATGATAAAAATAATTTTCTTTACAAGTTACAATGTGCCCGATGGGGTCTTCCACTTATGACAGTGGCTCTTTTGACTTCTTGACCTAGGACAAATCCTATAGGCACTCAATGGGTGCTTGACCTCTAAAATAAAAGACCTTGAACATGAAACCCATGCTCCAAAAATAATAACAATAATTTTTCTTTCATTTTACAATATACAAGAATCAAAAGTACATTTCATATCATGACTGAACCTAGTTACACATTTTTCGACACTCACTCTTAACTAGGGAGGTATTCATAAATGGTACATGGACATTCTCAATCTGAAGATATCTCATAAGAAGAGTCTGATTGGTAACCCCTTTGTTTAGCATCATATCAACCAGCATTGTCATGTAACAAGGCCTTGACTAATGAGCTCTATCTCTCCACAAGATCAAAGCACAATTTTGGTGAGAACAATGATTTATAGACACCATCATCATTGTCTCTCTCTGAACATGCCCCACCTGGGTTCTCTCTGAGTATGTTCCACCAGGACTATTCTTCTATTGGATAGCCAGTCCTTAAATAATATCGATCCTCTACGACTACTCTTATCTTTGATGCCCTACCACAACCTAAAAGAGTATCAGATGCCATATGCTTACCCAATCCTCCATTCTTTCTTCCCAAGTGAAGACAAGAATGATGTGTTTGTCTCTCCCTCTCAACCAGGGAGGATATATCAACAAAACCAAGCTTGTCTCTCAAATATACAAGCTTCTTGTTAGGACAAGATTTTTTCAAAATATCAGCTACATGTTCATCAATGGAGATATACCATAGTTGCAATACGCCATCTTGTACTAGCTTCTGAATGTAGTGATACTCGTTGTTTATATGTTGCTTTGTATTTCCATAAAACATTGGGTCTTTAGACAATCTTATACTACTGGCGTTATCATAATGTATCACTGTAGGGTCTATTGGTCCTTCGAATAAGTCAGACAATAGCTTCCTCAACCAAACAACTTCTCTGCTTACTTCATAGGATGCAATATATTCAGCCTCAACACTACTCAAAGAAACACTATCTTGCTTTCTGCTCATCCATGAGATCATGGAGGATCCCAAACTAAAACATCCTCCTGTAGTGCTCCTTCCATCCTACTCATTGCCTCCCTAATAGAAATATGTATATCCAATCAAGTGGACATCATTCCTCCTATCATATTTCAGACAATAGTGGATTGTTCCTTGCAGATATTTCAGTATGTGTTTTGTTTCTATCCAATGATCATGCTTTGGCTCCGCTTGGAATTGACAAATAATATTTACTTCAAAACATATGTTTGGTTGTGTATTCACCAAGTACATTAGTAATCCAATCAATTGTCTATACCTAGAAGGATCCACAGGGCTTGATTCAAAACTCCTTAGTCTTTTCAAGTTTGTGATCATCGGGGTTGTCATTGATTTGTAATCCATCATGTGAAACTTCTTCAACATCTTGATGACATACTTCCCTTGACTTAAATTGATCTCATTAGGTCCTTGCCAAAATTCTAGTCCCAAATAGTAGTGCGTCAGCCGTAGATCCTTCATGTCAAATTATGCTACTAGATGCTTCTTACATTCTTCAATTCGACCTTCCACACTTGAAAAGAGAAGATCATCCACATACAAAAGAATAGTTACGAACTCTCCCTTCACAACCTTAATGTAGAGGTTCAGATAGGCAGAACCCTTTGTGAAGCCTAATATTTGTAGGTATGCATCCATTCTAATATGCCATGCTTTTGGCACTTACTTGAGTCCATATAATGTCTTCTTCAATCTACAAACATACGCCTCGTTGTCTTTAACTTCAAATGCCAAGGGTTACTCTATATAGGCTTCCTCATCAAATGTGTCATTCAAGAATGCAATCTTGACATCCATTTAGTGGATGTTCCATCCCATCGATGTTGCCAAAGAGAACAATGAATGTATAGTTTTATACCTTGATGTCGGAGCAAATGTCTCTTCATAGTCATTGCCTTCTTGTTGAGAGAATCCCCTAGCCATAAATCTTGCCTTATATTTATCAATATTTCCATCTGCTGCATGTTTAATTTTGTAGAGCCACTTGGAAGTTACCACAAATTTGTCTTCAGGCCTAGGTACGATCTCCTAAACTCCATTTTTCGTTATCGATTAATACTACTCATTCATGGCATCCTTTCATTCTTGTTGTGTGGCATCTTCTTCAAAGGTGATGGCTTTGCTTCTATCAATTTTGTCATATAGGTCGCATACCCAAAATATCGTTTGGGCTTCTTTCCTTCCCTGAATGTGCCTTGAATTGCTCCATGACCTTCTACATCAATTATTGTAGACTTCAACCAATTAGGTATCTTTCTAGTTTCAAGAATTACCATATGTTGTATATGCCCACTGGGACCTTCATTTTCATGATTTCATTCTTCTTCCTCCCTTATAAATTCTTCTTCAAATACCGAAATTTCTTCATCATCGGAGTCCGTAGGGAGATCCTTTGATTTCTTGAATGCAATGATTTCGTCAAAAATCACATCTCGACTGACTTATATTCGATGTCTTTCCTTTATGTAGATCCTATAGGCCTTAGAAAAGTTATTGTAGCCAAAAAATGTTCCCTTCATGTGTAGAAATTTCTCTATAGATCAGCTAGCTCTGATACCATGTAGAAATTCTGCAAATTCTCTACAAATCTACCTCTAAGATCATGTATAAAATCTGACTGTAGATTAACCTGATAATGCAATATACCAAAGCAAAATACTATAATATACTTCTACTATCAATTTATGGAAGCTAAAAGATAGAGAAAGATTGATTTGAACACATATAACCAGAAGAAGAAGAATCAGTGCACATGAAACACATAAAATACTCAAGGGAAAGCCTCAGCTAAAAAACCCCACTATCTGTATTATCATACAAGGTGGAAATACATCAGAATTATGCAAAGCCTTAGCTCTCACAGCAAGCCAACTCTTAGTACAATCCTCTTGGATGCTCACAGGCAATCAAAGCTTCTCACAAGCCTTCTCCTCTACCCTCCAAACTCCTATTTCCTTGCGCAGTTCCTCTGGGATGATCTCCTTCACCGAGTGGAACATTGCTCTCACACACTACTCTAACACACTGTCAGAACTGCGCAATCCTCAAGGAACCTTACCTTGACTGCATGCATGAGTTTCCTTTATAGGAGAAAACATACAACTGATAGTAAAATGTCCTTGACATTTAGCTCAACTGGGTCTTTCTCAGAATAGACATGCAGGAGTTTCTGATGAGGGAATCTTCAGTTATCTGGAGTACACTTGTTGAGTGGATGCATGCATCAACTAACTGATAACTCACAATTAGTTCCTTAAACGGTTTGAAACTAATTTAAGTGGACTTAACTCAGTAAACTGAGGTAACTAATTACAACTCAAATATGACTCAATCTTATCTCCTTAATTAATGGATAATCTCCTTAATTTAAGGGATAAATCTTGCATGACTTTAGAAAGACTTCTAACTTGAATTTCTCCAACTAATTAATCCATAATGAATTAATTAATTATGTCCAAGCAGCTGGTGAGACTAAATTCGAATTTTAATTCAAGGACAAATTAAAATTGGAATTTATGGATTCTATTTTTATCATTTCTTGTTGTTATTTTCAACATCATGCTTGATGGATCCAATTTCTCTCTTTTCCATAAGTATATGAATATAGACAGGACAACCAAAAATTTGGAGATGATCCAAGTTTGGTTTCTTCCAGTGAATACTTATTTAGGAGTCAAGTTATTTAGTCACCTGTGGGGACTTTGATTTTGAATGTATACAATTGTCTTTGTTGCTTCACCCCATAGGAATTTTGGCAAATCTTGATCATGTAGCATTTCTTTTACACTTTCTTCAATGGATCGATTCTTTGTTCTACAACTCCATTTTGCTCGAGATTATATGGGACTATAATTTCTCTCTTAATCATAGAATACTTACAAAAGGCTATAAGTTATTTGGAAGTATACTCTCCCTAATTATAAAATCTTAATATCTTGATTCTCCTTTCTGTAGGGTTCTCTACTTCAGCTTTAAATTCTTGAAATTTTGTAAAGACTTCATCCTTGGATTTCATTAAGTAAACCCAAGTTCTCCTTGAATAGTCATCTATGAATGTGACATATTATAGATGACCTCCAAGTGGCTTTGGAGTCATAAGACCACAAACATCAGAATGAATAAGATCCAAGATTTCTTTTGATCTCGAAGCACTGCTTCCAAATGATCTCTTGGTGTTGTTACCCAATGCACATCCCTTGCAAACTCCTTCATGATCTTCTTCCAATTTAGGGATGTCATTTACTATGGTATTTAGTGTTGGTAATATTTTGTAGTGGAGATGACCAAATATTCTATGCCAAAGTTCACATGGGCTAACTTCAATGTGAACCAAATCTTGATCGAGGGGAGTTATCAATCTATAGAGTCTTCCTTCAAGAATCCCAATCATTATAGAATCTTCGATGCTTGAGTTTTCACCCCATACCACAATTCTTCCATCAATGAAAGCCACTCTATCACCTTTATCTTCTAGAATTGAAATGGAAATTAAATTCTTATGAAACCCTGGAACAAATAGAATGTTGTTGAGATGAATATTTCCTCCATTCTCTAGCTCTAGTGAAATTAACCCAATTCCTCTCACAATATAACTCTTATTATCTCCAAGCTCTATAGAGTAAAAGGACTTTCCTTTTGATAATGTTTTTAGCTGATTTTGATGGTCGGTCATATGTCTTGATGCTCCACTATCAGTCACCCAAATGCTCCCATCTTTAAATGTGTTAGTGACTACTGAGGAGAGTCCTTCGTCCTTTGTCTTGATCACTTACTTCTTTGGAGTAAATAGAAGATTCCATACTTCTGTGAAGCCCTTATTGAGATGACTTATTACCTTTGAAAACTTCTTTAGAAACTTCTTCAGTGTAGTAGATACCTTCATAATTCCCTTAGCCAACCTCAACTCTGATCCCATGATGAGAAATCTATAGGGAAATGATTAGAGTGACTTTTATTTTCTTGATAGTTGCTTGTGATATCTTTTTACTTTTTATTACTTATTAGCTTCTTTACTTATTATTATGTTTGTATATCATCAAACAACTACCAAAACAAGAAGAACAAAAACACAAAATGTAGGCTGCAAGCCAGGGCCAAAACCTGTCCACTTGAGAGGAAAACCCACAAATCTCTTCTCTTCTTATAGATTCTTCAATTGATGAATTCCAAGACCTATTGACCAAGACCAATACCCTTCAAGACCAAGTCCAACCTTTCCAGATGATGTGCTTCCTTTGTCCAAGTCAAACCTAGTCAAATCTCTTCCAGTAGCACAACTTCGACCCCCAACTTCAGAATTTCGACCTCTCTTGCATGTATGAAATTTTCGGCCTTCCAAGGAGCAATCGCTGCCACACATGTGAGCTTATTCTGACCTCCCAAGACTTCTTCATACCTTTGCTCAAATTTATATTTATTCTAGTGCTTGAGGATGACCTAATGTGACCTTCGTTGACCTTCTTTCTCTTAATTCTTCAAGATTGAACCTACAAAAGGAAAACCCTAAACCAACAGAAAAATCCCCAACCTTACTTCACACATGTGAGAGAGAAATAGCCCAGACTCAAGTCTCAATATGTTTGTGAAACTTGAAGGTGATATACAAATTGCAAGTGAAATTTTATGTATTTTGGGTAATGGATCAAGTTACAAAACACATAAACAATTGATTTTTAAACTTAATTAACATCCAAAACAGAGACAAAATACCATATAAAAAACACATAACAACAAACATGATAAAGGATTTCACCCCTCTCCTGGGCTACATCTCCTGGTCCAACATGGCCTCTTTCATTAAGTGCTCAAATTTATGTTTTCATGGCTTTACAATGCTCATAATGCAAAAATGTCTCCAATGGATCCATAACTGTCAAAAACCTGTATCTGGGTTCTTTTTGCACCTCATTTGGCCAAAAAATGAGAAAGTTATCCTTGTTACAAGTTTTTTCCCAATTTCCATAGATAAGCATCCTACAATTCGACCCAAACCCAGCTTGAGCGCCCCAAACCCGGAACCAACGCACAAACCTGGCCTACAATCCCGCCCGACGGGTGAAATTGTCAGACAATTAACTTGTTCACTAACGCTCAGTTTCTGAAAAATGTAGTCGTATAAGGGCCATGTGCCTAGGAGCTAGGGCTAACCACCCGCCCCCGCCGGTCGAGCCCCCAACACCTAGCGTATGGTCTCATTAATGCGCCCATAGAACCAAAGGATGGTGCTATATTCATGTGCACCCAAAACTCCACAAGTTGAAATTATGTGACAGGTTATATGACCCAGGGTTGGACCTGATGCAATCACCTTGGGCTAAACCCCCTTCTCCTCTGTTCTGTTGGTCATATTGGTCGCATGTGGCCCAGGTATAGCCCCCCACTCCGCGCTCTAGGGGTTGGCCCCTTCCATTATCTGCCAATAGTCTCCTTGCCATATTTGTGTGAGTCATGACCAACGCTTGGGGTTGGGACTAAGCCATAGCCCACGGTCCCACCCCTTGGTTCTTGTGGGTGCAGTGACCAGGGTTGGGGCTTAGCCCCGACTCAACCCACAACATGTTTTCCATGCCATTTAAATATAAGATGTGAACCATATGGTTAAGTCACATATGCGATGGTGTGTTGGTGGATGGTCTTTATTCTTAGTGGGAGGTTGTTGGTTCAAATCCTGTTAGGCCTGATCTGACCCGAAACAAATTTTCACAATACATTTGGGAGGCCACGTGGCTCTCCAACATTGGACCAATTCAACGAAACCACAACCAATAAAATTGCACCATCCACGAACCAATAAAAATGAGACACTTGTCAACAAAGCATTGGCCAATGAAAATATAATCACCCTGTCTAGTCACATGCCTAGTCAACGTATGGACTGCTGACTAGGCATACTTGCAACCCAACTTTAAAAATTTTCATGTTTAGGAATTCAATTAGAACGTGATATCAAGAGCATATGATATCGGTTTTGAACAATTCAAGTTGCGTCGAATTCAGACTGTCGAGATCTACACACTGGTACAGGTTTCGAGCACTTTTGAACACTTGAATTTTGAGCACTAAACTGATCCCTTGGAAGCTTTTGGACCTCCAAAAGACTACTTCCAGTCAACAAATAGATGAGGGTATGTTTCCCTCACCCTTCCAATATCAATCCATTTGGCTTTGCCTGGATTTGTACCTTGGAACCCCATATGAAGGTGCTTCCCATTCCTTCTTCTTGAAGTTCTTGTTTCTCTGTCAAGGATAAGACCATGCTTCAATTATTCAAGATGTTTAGAAGAGAAAAGTTATGTTAAAGAAATATGAACATTCTCTCCTTGATCTTCAATTAAAGAAGGCTTATTTAATTTCAAGTTCACTTCACCTTAAACATTGTAATCATAACGATGCTTACCATGTCTAACCTTGCACTTGGCTTGACTCTTTACCAAATGTGATCGCCATCGTCATGCACCATTCTTCCTCAAAGCCAAAACATTATGAAACCCACAAGAAGATATTTTAGAACCAATGTCCTCTTTGTCAAATAGCTTTTGCATCTGCTTTTTGACCCTTGCATTCTTTAACACTGGCATCTTGTTCACACCAATGTTCAACAATGATGCATCCTGCTACAATTGCACTTCATATTGTTTTCCTATTTTAGGAGGCAACATGTTAGACTCCTGAAACATCTTATCACATGGATTAGAAACCTCAATGAAATCAGATTTGAAACTTGATTTATATCCTTGAAAGGCTTCAGATTCATTAGCATCTCTATGTTTAATCATCAACAATGTAAAATTATGACTAGCATTTTCAAACCTCTTCATTTGTCCAGCATTCACAAGAGATAAATTCAACTTCTTGCTATGTGCTCTAACAACGTACTCAATCCCATATTTTAACAAGTGTTATTTGTTCTCATGGCGATGAAAGATGGTTTTCCTGTCATATAATTATGGGCTTCCCAAAAAAATCCCACAAATGTCAAGTGGTACCACATCAAGTTCTACCTCATTAATAAAATTTACAGTGATGGAAAATCTAATTATGAATTTTCTTGTCACTTGCAACTTGGCATTGTCACAGACCCAACCCAGAGGATAAGGTTTAGGATGAGTAATTGTTTCCAAATTTAGTTTCTTGACAAATTCTTCTGAAATGAGATCTGCTTGTGAACCACTATCAAACAAAGTATCTACCTTGTTATGTTTTGTGATGATTATAATATGGAACAACTCTTTTCTTTTTCTTCCATTTTGAGTTTCAATGGGTTTTCTAGAAGAACTAGTACTTGCAATTGAATCCTTACCTTTCAATCCCATGGCTATGATTTTTGTTTCATCTCCATAATTAGATCATAGATCTTGTTTTGTAGTTGCAAGAATCTTTTCTTTCTCCTTGTTATTAAACTTTTTGGTTCTCATCTTAGGATGAAGTTTCCAACAATGGTCTTCATCATGGCCTTGTTTAGAACAATATTTACATGTGAGCTTTTCTCCCTTCTTCTTGACTGAAGCATTCTTTTTATCCTTGCCTTTAAACTTCCCTTTTCCTTTCTCTCCAGACTTGAATGACTTCTCACTAGTTTCTTCATAAACATTTTTCCCTCTTGCTTCTAAATGAGTTTCTTGTACACAAACTTCATCTAGTTTTGTAGGGTTAAACATGAGAATTGTATATCTCAAGTAACTATGCAATCCTCCAATGTATTTGAGCAAAGTATCTTGAGAGGACAAATCTATACCCAAAATCAAATATCTTTTCCTAAATTCTTGAGTATAACTTTGCACATTTTGACCTTTAGCTTGCCTAAAGTTTTGCCAATCCATAATAGCTTTTGCATGTATGTTAATGGATAAAATTGCCTTCTTATTGCAACAACAAAATCATTCCAAGAGCATGAAACCTTACCATGTTTCTTCATATCCTCTTGAGTTTTGGCTTTCCACCAAATAAGTGTTGCACCTTCCAATCTAAGAGAAGCAAGTTGAATTTTGGTCTCATCATCATTAATTCTTTGTATCATGTAATACACTTCAATCTGACGAATCAAATTATCTAATTTCTTAACATCTACCTCTCCATCATACATAGGCAATTCAAACTTTATATCGAGCTTAAGGAAAGGAGTTTTACCATGTCCTTTTGGAGAATTTGGAGCTGTTTGTGAAAGGGTTGAAGAAGTAGAAGAAGATGAGGATGAGGATGATGGAGGTGAAGGTGGTGGTTTGCCACCATTCCCTCCATTCCCTTTTGCAGGCTTGTCTCCTTTTCCTCGATCTCCTTTTGGAGGTTTTTAGCTCTCTCCATACAACCTTGAATTCCTCTCTTCATAAAAACATATACTATTTCCGACATCTTAAAGAAAACTTTTCTAAAAGTTCTTTCATCTTCAGGACCTTCTTCATGTGCCATAACTATTGAAGCTTCATGTGTGTTTGTTCTCCTCGAAACAATGTGAGATCTTGGCTCCACAAGTTCTCATTCTCCTCTTTTAAGCTCAAACCTTGTAAGCATCAGAAAAACACTTGCAAAAAAAATCAAACCTTCACAATAACTTGATGTTCTAATACCAAAATTATATGTTTATGAAACTTGAAGGTGATATACAAATTGCAAGTGAAATTTTATGTATTTTTGAATCGTATCAAATACGAAAGTGTTTTGCTCTAGTACAACAAAAAGGTATTTTCTTTATCTCTGAATATTAAAGAAAGCGCTCTTAGTTCAGTTCGGTGAAACGTATCTCCAATCCTGATGCGTAGGTCAAATCCTATAGAGCGTGATCTTCCTATCAAATCCAACCCTCAAATAAGTCGATATTCATTCCAACGGAACACGCAATGGAATCGACCTTCCCAGGAAAAGTAGGAGGCCATGAAATTTAGGTAATTCCGGGATCAATATCCAGTTGAATCACCACGTCGTATTGTGATAAACAGTTACGAATAATCTGGCCCAAGTTATAGGAATTAGACTCACACAATTCTGGATGGCAAAGCCAATCATTTGTTTCATCGGAAAATTAGGGATAATAGCTATATGGTAGTACTCAATGCTATGAATCCAATGATCAGAAATTTATATAGAGGGAAAAATAAAATTATTGAAATTGAAATAGTGAACTGAGAGGTCCCTTCCTCATTTTTAATAAGTTTGTATCTTGCTCGACTAAGAATAGACTAGGGTTAAAATTACGGATCAAGTTACAAAACACATAAATGATTGATTTTTAAACTTAATTAACATCCAAAATAGAGACAAAATACCATATCGGAAACACATAATAGCAAACATGATAAAGGAGTTCAACCCTCTCCTGGACTACATCTCCAAGTTCAGCTTCCAATGCAGGGCCTCTTTCATTACCTGCTCAAATTTGTGTTTTCATGACTTTACAATGCTCAAAATGCAAAACAAATGTCTCCAATGGATCCAGAACTATCAAAAACCCCCATTTGGGTTCTTTGTGCACCTCATTTGGCCAAAAAATAAGAAAGTTATCTTTGTTACAAGTTTTTTCCCAATTTCCATACCTAATCATCCTACAATTTGACCCAAACTTGGCTTCAACGCCCCAAACCCGAAACCGACACGCAAACCTGATCTACAATCCCGCACGATGGGCGAAATTGTCAGACAATGAACTTGTCCACTAACGCCCAGTTTCTGAAAAATGCAGTCATATGGGGGCCACATGCCTAAGGGTTGGGGCTAACTGCCCATCCCTACTCGCCCAACCCCCAACACCTGGCATATGGTCTCATTAACGTGCCCATAGAACCAAAGATTGGTGTTATATTCCTGTGTGCCCAAAACTCCAAAGGTTGTGGTCATGTGATGGGTTATATGACCTAGGGTTGGCCCTGTTGCAAGCACCTAGGGCTAAGCCCCCTTCTACTCTGTGCTAGTTGTCGTATTGGCCGCATGTGGCCCGAGACTAGCCCCTTCCAATTTCCACTGACGATCTCCTTGCCATATTTGCGTGGGTTGTGACCAAGGCTTGGGGTTGGGGCTAAGCCCTACCCCACAGTCCCACCCCTTGGTTCTCGTGGGCACAGTGAGCAAGCTAGGCTTAGCCCCAACCTAACCCACAACATGTTCTGTGCACCATTTAAATATAAGTCGTGAACCATATGGTTAAGTCACATATGCGATGGAGCGTTGATGGATGGTCTTACTACTTGGTGGGAGGTCGCTGGCTCGAATCTCGTTAGGCCCGATCTGGCCCAAAACAAATTTTTACAATACATTTGGGAGGCCACCTGGGAGTCAACCATTGGCCCACGTGGCTCTGCAACATTGGAACGCCTCAACAATCCCACAACCAATATAATTGCACTATTCACGAACCAATAAAAAGGAGACACTTGTCAACAAACCATTGACCAATAAAAATACAATCATCTTACCCTGTCACATGCCTAGTCATTGTACGGACTGTGGACTCGGTATACCTGCAACCCAACTTTCAATTAGAGGAAATTTCAACTCAAGAATATCCACCTAAGAAAAAAATAAGAAATTGATAAAATAATGCCATGTAGACAATTTTTAATATATCATTTTTATTATTTTACTTTTGCCAAAATTATCCAAATAAATGTCACATTTATCAAAATAAGAATGATACATTTTATATTTAAATTAATGTATTAGGACAAGATTTTATAAAAATTTAATTTAAATAAAATAAAAGATTTAAATTTAAATAAACTTTAAATTACCAAAATAAAAGTCACTTTTATCAAAATAACAATATATATTTTATATTATTAATTTATTACATAAGTTTTAATGAAAATTTAAATTAAAAAGGTAAATTTAAAATTTAATTGCCCAAATAAATGCACTTTGATCAAGATATATATATATATATATTACGTGTCATTAAAAACACATTTTGCCCTTCATTAAAAATATTCTCGATATTATAACTTTGTTATAACTTTTATAGAATAAAATAGTAATTTTACTTTTAATATTTAATGTAGTTTTGAGCCACTTGGGCACCATTCAAACTTAAGTCATGTAAATTATATTATTAAAAAAATTGTTGGTGCCTAGTTACACATGAATCTCTTTTGAGTTTTAAAGGATTTTGATTGACTTACACATTATGACATGGAAATTCAATGTTAATTATTTAAAATCAAATTTCCTCTAATTTGAAAATTTTGCATATTTAAGAATTCGATCATAATGCGATATCGGAAGCATACGATATCGATTTTGAACGATTCAAGTTGCGTTGGATTCATATCACTGAGATCTACACACTGGTATAAGTTTCAAGAACTTTTGAACACTTTAAATTTTGAACACTAAATTGATCCCTTGGATAAAGTCTTCTTCCCCTCTCTTCCTTCTTTTCTGCCTTCTTCCTCTTCCTCCTTCGCTTGAATGAGTGATGAATGTATCACAAGGAGGTTAAGCTCCCTCCTTTAGATAGTCTTCCTCAGGTGGACGTGGCTCTTCAAATTAGACCAACTTTCCAGCGGCCAAGCTAACTTGGTCTTGAAGGGTATTTTGACACTTTTAATGACAAAAATAATTTTCTTTACATGTTATAATGTGCCCGACGGGGTTTTCCACTTATGACAATGTCTCTTTTGACTTCTTGACCTAGGACAAATCCTAAAAGCACTCAATGGGTGCTTGACCTCTAAAATAAAATACCTTGAGCATGAAACTAATGCTCCAATAATAATAATAATAATAATAATAATAATTTTTCTTTCATTTTACAATATACAAGAATCAAAAGTACATTTCATATTATGAAGACCGAACCTAGTTACACATTTTTCAACAGAGACGTTCAAGACAACAACAAAGTTGAGGTTAGATTTCTCTGAAGCTCAAAAAAAAGATGGCACAATTGAATGAATTATACGAGTTCTGACAAGATGTCATGCAAAGAACAAGTATAATCCAGCTACAAAGGACAAGGTGGCATGATAAATTCATCAAAGTGAAGAAATTTCAGCCATGTGATTGTGCCATTCTCTTTAATTTTGAGATTAAGGATTTTCAATGGAAATTTCAAACACATTGGCTTGGTCCTTATGAGATAGAATCTATTTTTGACAATGGAGAAATTAGAATTAAGACTATTGATGAAGAAAGGATCACTTGTCAGTGGACATAGATTAAGGCTATATCATAAGCCTTTGACAAGAGAAGTGTTTGTTCAAAATATGCAAGAAAAATCTGATCTAAGGTTGGTAGGAAAAGGAGATTTTTCTGCTCTACTAACCAAAAGAAATTTGATTTCATTTTCTAAAAAAAAGAATAAAAAAGAGGAAAAAATAAAAAATAAAAATAATAAAAACGTAGTTATGAAAACCAATATTGTTGGCATTCCTATGCAAAAAATCTTAGTTGAAAACCAAGGTATCCTTGACAACTTAGATGTTCTCCTTTCCTTTCCTTTTTTTCTCATTCCTTCTCTTCCCTTTGTTCTTTGTAAGATATTTTTTCAAGTTCAAAATAATTTCTTTGAAGAATTTGTTTCTCTTTTAAAGAGAACACATCATCACTCATCAACATCATCAATGATAATCAACATCTAGCATCATCAAGCCTTAAGAAGAAGCCAACATCTGAAGAATTGAAGATAAAATTTTAAAATTGTTAATATTTTGCAGTTGATTCAACATTCCATAGCTAATTCTTCTAAGATACACCTTAGACCTGCAAGCAAGAAAAAACAAAGCTTAAAAGTGAGGTATGCAACAAAAAGGTAACTATGTGGATAGTTGGTCAGTTTCATTAATGTAAAAACTATAGATCTTTGAGTTGAATTTATTATAACATTTAGATGGACTTTTAAATTAATGGCATGCATTTATTTCATTGGTGACCTTAATCATAACCCACTCCCTATTATTTTAGTCCATGATATTTAAAAATCTCCTTATCACATACAAAGAACTCAAATCCCAATATCCATGACGATATTAACAAATCAAATCCAAACGATTCATGGGTAATTATGAATTACAAAGGATAATCCTACTCTAATGTTGTCACCTTAAGCCATTCATATCGTTTAAACCCCACCACTTCTAAATTTCATCCATTTCACCACTCATTTTTCCATTGATACAATGTTGAAAGGGACAATTTGAAGGCAAGACTTCTTCAAACAATGGGGATTATTGTTCATCATGAGCATGTGGGAGTGAATTTCCTAAATGCTTACCCTCAAGTTCAAAAACAATCGTAGAAGGTGGGATGTCTCAAATTCTTTGAAAAGTTTAGTGGACATGAAATTGAAGTAGCCAAAGCATTTGCTTGGGCCTTTGACGGAGTAGAGATGGAAATTGAGGACATTAAACTGAAATTGACTTAGTCCTTCATCGTTGAGGCAACAAAACTTCCAAGGAGTGGTGAAAGTTGGTTCAAGAATCAAAGGTTAAAAGACGAACAATGGAAGTCCTTTCTCCATAATCCAGGTATGGACATCTTAGCCTTTAATAAAGGTATTTTTGTCTTTGCACTAAAATCCAGATAGTGAAATTTATTGTTGGTATTACAAAAATTCCTCACCTGTGAAGGAAGGTATATAACCCTACTTTTATATCATGTTAAGTTGCTAATGCACTTTATTATAGGAAAATAACTTAACTTGCCCTATTATCTTATGTGGAGCCTGAAGAAGATGATGTTCAACATCCAGAGAGACTTTAGAAACATAGATCAAGGCTTATATCATCATCGTTTGATAACAATCCTTGTTGAAGCACAATTGAAGATTAATGGTGATAATTGACAGGATTTCCTTGCAAGGAATCATTTTGTGGAAAGTGTAGAGGAAGAAGAGGTCAAGAAAATTAAGAGGAGTCGAAGGAGGGTTTCTACAAACCCTAATGTCGAGCATAAAACCAAAGAAAATGAGAATATGGCCAACAACAAGAAAGCATAAATAGGGGGGTTCAAAATGTTGAGGATACAAAAGATAACATTTCACTCAACGAGTTGTTGAAGGACACAAAATTTTCAAAGGGTAGACCAAAGAGGAAGTAGAAAAATCAAATGAAAATGGAGAATGAATGAAAAAATGTTAGAAAGGGGAAATCCAACACACATGAGAACATAGAGCCTCCACATAAAGATATAAATAACTCTCAATGTTAGAGCCTTAAAAGGAAAAACAATAAGGAAATGAGGGAGCCAAAACAAAAACCAAAGAAGAGTAGGAGGATGAGGAGAAGTATGACTAAACAAGCTAGTCATGGTCCATCTAAAACTATAGAAATTGACGATATCAACGAGACAGAGGTGAAGGTGCTCCAGAGTCCCCTTTAAGGAAAATTCTAGAAGTAGACCTTGTTTAATAACAAGCCTATGATTACTTTGAAACATTGGAAAGAGAAGCACAACAAGGAAAGGTAAATTCTCCTCATGAACCAGAATTTCATGGTGACACTCCAGTTGTTGATCATCCTGAATTAGAAATAAATATTTCTTCTTCAAAGCAATAAGAAATTATTGATACATTCAAGCAAGAGATCCTTGAACTTGAGTTGTTAAATTACCATACAAAGGATGAGAATCAGCTAGCGAAGGTACAAAATGAGAACATGCTTCTTAGAATGTGTTATTGGTATATGAAAAATCAAAATCTAAAGAAAAATAACATGATGCTTCAACAAAAAATTAAGGCATTGCAAAATAAATTGTTGATGAGAAGGCCAAGGTGGACAGTGAATGTTAAAAAGAAGAAAAAGCATACTAATCTTGATCTTTTGATTGAAACCATAGAGGCAGTCCTTTGAAGGACATCACTACAAGTTTTGAAATTGTGTCACTTTCAGATGAAAGAGGACATGCAACACCTTCGCAATGGGAGAATGTTGAAAATCCAATTTGTCCTCTTTTTGATAGTTTATCTTCCCTTTTTCCACTTATTTTGTCACATCTTTCCATTCATTTAATCCTTTCCATGAATTAAGAGCCATCCAGGTCATACAATTACACTGAAAAGGTAAATGTCCATCATCAACTCAAATCTATATTTTGCTTTGTGAAATTGGTTTAACTAATCAATAGCTACTGAATTATGCATTTATTGCATCTAACCTAATATTATATAGTTGGATCCAAACTTCTATAGGTTCACATGTGCTAGAGATTAGCTAAAGCATATGAGCATATGTCAAATGTTGTCAATATGGAGGTCCACCTATTGGTTGCAGATGGAAGTTCACTGGATGGACGTATCTCATTGGTTAAATTTGTGGTCTACATGGCCATGGCACACCTGTAATACACATAATATCAAGTGATCGGTTCTATAATCAAGAGAGCATGATTTGAATAAAAAATTGAATCTAATGATGTGTCAAGAAATGTCTTCTCATTATTCGCTCCTTCAGTAGTGAAGCATGAGAAGAAAAACTCTTATTTCATGTAGCAACCCTAGTAAAAAATCCATGTAACAAAGTTAATGAAGGCAAAAGTAGCCAAGGTGATGGGACACGTATTCCAAGCCGAATGTTGGGCAAAAATATAGTGATGGGGATCACTTATGATTAATAAATGGCTAAGAAAATTGGCAGAGGCAATGGAAAAGGCTTTGGAAAGGCAAAGTGGCATTAATTGACATTTTATTTATGAA
Organism: Pinus taeda; assembly: GCA_000404065.3. NCBI lineage: Eukaryota > Viridiplantae > Streptophyta > Pinopsida > Pinales > Pinaceae > Pinus > Pinus taeda. The sequence goes on from APFE030751752.1 coordinate 54,904, forward strand.
AATAATGGAAAATAGGAGAAAAGGAAGGTGAAAGGTCACATGTTGCATGTGAGGAGGAAATTGAAGGAAAATAATTGAAAATGAAGGAAAATAGAGGACTCATTGATAAAAAGGCTTATAAGGATCAGTTTGTAGTTTTCTGCCAGTTTAGTTTTGGAGCTCTCATTTTATTTTCTCTCTTTCTCATACTCTTGGAAACTTAGAGTTTTCTTGGAGCACTCTTGGAGGAGTGTGGCATACTTGGTATTTGGAGAAACAAGGCAAAAGAAGAGCAGGAAGGCACAAGAGCACATCGATATCAGCAACTACAACGGGTTTCACATGCAGGTATTGAGTTGCATATATGATTTTGTTGACGGTGTTGGATCTGCCAACATGTAAGGGGATCTCCCCAGAACTCCCAATTAAACCTCAGACCGTTTGGTGTAGGAGTCCCAGCAGTGGGTCGTATGGTAATGCCTTGACTGCGATTTCGCACAGAGGCAAGTAAGATGTTTTTGTTGGTAACAAGGGTGTGATAGTTGTAGCAAGCCAAGGAAGGTGCATGAGAGGTTCTAACACACTGAGGGTGAGGTGAGTGAACCCCTTGGAAACCAGTAATAATATGTAGCTTGGAAGGGAACACACGAACAAAGGTGCATCACAAGCTGGAAAGCAATTTAGCGAACAATCCAAAGTGATGGTTAAACCAACAACACATTTCAAAAAGATTCATACATACTTATACAAAATAGTCCATCCATTCATGCGTAAGCAAACAAATACATATCTCATTTAGAGTAAACCAGTTAGCATAGAATACAATACAACATATGCATGAAACGTGTTAGCTCTGTTATATTAAGTGTAAGTTCCAGTCATACAATACATCCATGTCCAACCACTAGTTCCAATAGTGGAATGTTACAACTCCAAAGAGATGTACTAGCTCTGTGGAGTGGAGAAGCCAAGGCTCGTTACAATACGATCCAAGTTTTCTCTAAGATACTCCTATTGAAGCTTAGTTGACCAAAAGCCCTTACAATGAGTTATGAGGTTCTATTTATAGCAAAGGGTGGGGTGACCCTTGAAATTCCCCTTTGTGACAGTTCATCTACCCTCATGACTCTTCATCTACTCTATGGTTGTTACATCCAACTATCGACATTTTAACTTTCACTTGACAAGACGTTACATTAGAATGCACATGTGCCCATGTGAGACAAAATGGCTTGAGCAAGCCATGCAAGACATCACTAACACTCAGTCCATTGTGATGAGACCAACTCTTTGACATGCTTGTAATGGTGAAGGTGGTGAGTTGATGCCAAGCTTGGTCGTCCGTGATGGTGTGCATGTGCTCCATGGTGACATCTTGTTGAAGCAAACTCTTGCCTCCATTGCATCTGGTGCATTAGTGTGGCTCCTCCATCCAACTCATTTGATAGCATGCACATGGTCTTCGTGGTGCAACAGAACCAACAACACACTGATGCATAATGTCTGTGTTGATCTTCCAATGTGTGCTGGTGGTCATGCGCATTGACTGTCAACTACATGCTCAACTCCAGTCAGACTTGCTTCTTGTCTTCGCCTTGGTGAGTGTGCTGAATGGGTTGGATCGCATGTGTGCGCACAATGACATGCATGCTACTGAATCCCTTGCATGTGATCAACAACATTTCTCACCATGTTTGCTCTGTGCTAGCTGCTGGGATGGATCTATAACTTGCACGAGCGTAGTTTCATCTGTGAGTGCATGTTGTGCCTCTTCTTGTTCCTGTTCCTATTGCAATGCATTCACTTGTTTGTGTAGCTCATGTTCTTCCTTAAGTTTCTTCTTCAACACATGCAACTCCTTCTTTGTTCCATTCTCTATCTTTGCATGATCACGCCATCACCTCATAGCCTGAGTCTCCAAAGTTGCTTTCATCATCAGCGGATCTGCTTAAGCTTGCAACTTTGTTTCGCCTCCATGTTGTCAACAACCTTCCTCTTGCATTCATTGCATCTGGTATGTTGCCTTCATCTGTTGTTCATGATGCTACTCATTGTGATGACGCTGTCATTGATGTCCTTGTCTACGAACAACTTGATGTCTTTGTGAGTAGGCAAGCTCATAGATGTTTGATCGACTGCATCCCCATGTGTGCTTTGAACGGTGTCTTTGACTCTACTCTCCTGGAAACCATTGTACCTGTGTTGTTGAGAGGAAGATGAACACCTGCAACACCTGGAGACATGGAAACACTCATGACAAGCAATCTGTCAGTCGAAAACCAAAATGAACTTGAGAACTGACTTGCAACATACATGTGTGACTGATCATGAAGGTCGCATAATTTCGGATGGGAGGTCGGGAGATTGAGTGCCAAAACTACGCAAGGCACAATCTGCGCTATTGGGAGGCTGACTGACTGCTGGAAATGCGCAATGCACAATCCAGTTTGGTTGTTGACTGCTAGAATTGCGCAACGCACAATCTTAGCTGGAAATGGTTGCAGGCCCAATGACTGCATTACACAATTCTTTGGGCCAGCAGTCACTGCCCCTCAAATTTGCACAAAGCAAGCCTAGAGAACAACTCCTGGGTAGAAATGCGCATTTCTAGAGAGGAAGACAAAGCCTTCCCTCCTAGGATTGCACAATGTTGTCTTGGTGAGGCAGAGTCCAGGCCGAGGCTGCCCAGACTCGTTGACAGGCCACTGAACGAGAATGTGAAAGAAAATGCATGGAGATACTAAATGTAAGCATAAGAGAATGATTGTGCATGTAAATCGTGAATGACATATTCAGAAAATGGAACAACATGCATGTGAGTAAGGCGAGTCGCTGAATTAGCAACCGTTCGTGAAAAACAGTTTCATGCATGCGACAATAATGAGATGTTAATGAAAACTAAAATGGTGCTAGTACAAGCTAGTATGTATCAAAACGACAGCAAACACTCACTAAAATCAAGCAAACAACGTTCAAACGAAGAAAAACACAAAAAGCGCCAGAAATGCAGCACAAGACATGAAAAGTGGGCTTACCCCAAAACAACTGAGCTGAATGTGCCGACAACTACTAGATGCGATGTGGGATGTCAGAGTTGTAAGGTTGATGTGAGGAGTGAGCTCTGCAATGTCTGGTTGATGAGTTTTGATAAAATCAAGGTTGTGACGCGCATGCCACAAATCTAGGGAAAGCGACACTTTGTGGGAGGTTTCTAAAATGATCCTTGCATGTAACCTCCAACCATTAAAATTAGATCCCTGAAATAAGGGATGCCTTTGCATGTTGCCTGAGGATAAGTAGCTCATGCATGCAAGTCAGTTTTGCTTGATCCCAGAGGGAACCGGTCAACTCAACTGCACATACAAGAGGATGCTTAACTGCTGGGAGAAAATGTGCATTTTTGGATGGGAGTTGGGTTGGCTGCTCAGAAGATTTACGCATTTTTTGGGCAAAGCAGCTGACTGTTGCCCGAATTTGCGCAAATTCTAGGCTAAGCAGCCCAGCTAAGAAGGATTGCGTAATTTCCTGGGTGAAGCTTGCTCAACAAAATTGCACAATTTTGGGGCCCAGCAGGTTGCTAGTCAGGATTGCACAATTTCTGGAGGGAAGGTTGGTTTCCCTCCAGATTTGCACAAATTCTTGAAGGAGCTACTCAGCCTGCTGCTAGACCAAGTCTAGATGAACAACCTGTGAGGGTAATGCATGAAGGTTTGATCCATAGGTTGTCTTTCTACAAGGAAATCATTGGAGCTTGTGTACTTGACGAAGCAAGACATGCTGCTACGAAGGTTGGTAGGGAGGCTCCAAAATGAAGCTAAGGCAAAATTTTGGAGGGTGGTTGTAGATGCTATAACACTTGGCGACGCACTAGTAGAACTCCAGCTCTCTGAATGGACCTTTTTCATGAAAAGCAAGTCTAACACCTCCGGAAGTATTGTTTAGTTCTCAACTCATCTTGGTTTACACACTAGCTTGATTGTAAGATGTAGCATCTGCCAAGCCCTTGGTCAATTGACACACATTCTAAGCCAAGGCAACTCAATTGTTTCAATTGAGGTTGAGGGGTATATTGGTGCACAAGCAGTATAGTCATCAGAGTCTTAGTTTCAACTCTAGTGTTGCTCCACTGTCAGCAGGCCTGGACAGTACCCGACGAAGTCACATAGGAACACAAGCATGGCTCCGCTGCCAGTGAGCCTGGTCAATACCCCAACGGAGTTACTTACATCACCTCTCTGTGTAGGAAGCCTTTCTCTTCTTTCGCCTTATTCATTTTTTCAAACCTTTTTCACTTTTTCATCTTCATAACTGTGCATAACACTTATTCATTTTAGAGGTAGAAGAAGGATCCCGACTTATTGAGAGCAAAAGAGGTTGTTCCTGTAGAGAATTAGTTTATTATACCTCTGAAGTGCCCGTTAAGGTTTTCCCCCTCACCTTACTCTACTTGACTAAACTGACAAGGATTAACCCAAAAACAACCAACTAGAGTAGGTGATACTAGTGACCGTGCAAGCGTTATGTTTTCACCAAGGTTCACTTCGAACACTACATATTTTCCATTGATGTATCATGGACTGAAGACAACAAGTTCTTACATAAGAGAGCAGACAACATATAACCAAATGTTGATAGTTGTACAAGTCCTCTCGTACTTTACCCAACTTGTTTCAAGAGTCATAGATGGTTTCATGTGAAACTAATCTACGAACAAAACAACCAAACAAACAACAAAGCAAAGCAGAAGCAGAAGCAAAGCGAGTAAGCAAGCAAGCATGCAAACAAACAGACTGAAAGCAAACACTACTCCTACTCCTAAGCTAATGGTGCATGGGCTATCTCACGTGAAGTGATACTTCTAATGCAACCACTAACGCATTGGTTGACCCATGTTGGTGAAGGCATGATTCGTGAACAAGACAACTATGCGAACCAGCAAACAAGAAAGATATAACAGTGAAGACAAACACACTCCGAGTTTACAAGCGACACAGAACATAGATGAGTGAAAGTGCATGACATGCACTCTGTGGAGCTGCCATGGTGTTGTGCTACACTACATGCAAATGTTGAGTGTGTGCATTCTCTTGACTGTGACATGGAAGCAAACGTGAGAAAGGTAAACCACTTATGTTGTGCATGTGTGCTTGTTGTGTAAGATTCCTCCAAAGCATGAGCAATGGGATCGTGTAGTTCGAGTGGAGGAAGCGAAATTTGGGTGTTTGGTTAAACTTCAATGCAAAGTAGAGAGTGATGAGGAGCCTTGAGTGTTTCAACAATCTCTTGACCGAAAGTGAAACCAACCTCAGGACTGCGAGGGCCTAACATAACCATCAGTTCGGCTAAAGTGCCTCGACAATCTATGGGGTTTCAACTTCGTTGACAGATAGATCATTGTAGACCAGTGTCTTAGATAGATTAACATTGTGATCAGATGAAGAAGTAGAGAGATCACGACAACCTAGATCAGAAAATTCAAGATGTTTGTCGGCATCCTCATGATTTGATGAATCAAGCAGAGGGGTAGATGGGAAGAAAAAATGTTCACCCTTTGTGTTTTCAGGAAAGATAGATGACAGATTGGACAGATTTTCGGAGGAATATGTGTCCTCTTCGCACTGTGATGACAAATTGACATCTGATGTGTCTTGTGAATGATCGGAAGTAGAAACATATGGAAATGGGTTTTCACAGGGGAAATCAGCAGTGGCAGAATCACAAGGTATGTCAGGATGAAGCGGATGAGGAGCGGATGGAAGGGAGTCATCCTTCTCCGCAAGTTCTTCTTTAGATTCCCGCACACACTCATCGTGAATGATGGCGCAGGTTGGCTACATAACACCAACTCCAACGAAAACTTGATCCTCATTCACAACAGGTTAGGAGTCTGGAATGGAAGAACACAAGACAATACAATCTGGAGGATCAATAGAACATGAGGACGAAGGTCGAGGGGAACGAATCCACGTGACAACCAACAAGCTTGCAAGCCAAATCTGCGCAAATATCAAGAGTAGGTGGGGTGGGAGGATGTGACAGTTCAACAGAGGTATGTGCATGATCTCCCACATAGCTCCACATTTCAAGAATTGTGGATTTTCAGTTATGTAAAGAATGTACTCAAATATCCCGTCGAGAAATTGCCAATCAATATCATCTTTGGGGAATCAGTATACAAGATTACAAAAGCGTGTGTGAAACTATTCAACGGATTCATTAGGTGCTTTTCGTAATTTCAGAATTTCTTTGTTGAGTGCTTCATAGTCAAAGTGATTGAAATCATGGTCTATCTCTGCAACCAGATGAGCAAGAGAATGAATAGATTTTTTGGGTAGCGTGGCACACCAGTGCATTGGGTGCCCTCGAAGCGTGTAGACGAACAGCCTGCAGCTCATGTATTCTTCAAAGAATCCATGTCTTTCACATGAGCCTACAACGTCGACCACGTGCCTAACCAAGGCTATGTGGACTCCACCATCATATGTTTTATGAGACAAGTTATCCAAGAGATTTTCCGAGATAATGAAATTGTTTCTATAAGACATACACTCCATAAGAGAAACTCGGTAGTTAGTCATGATAGATATGTAGAGATTCAAAATAGATGTGAGGACTCAACTTGTAATCTGGCCCTCCTTTTAGCACCAAAATGTTGAAAATTCTAGACCCGCCAACATGTAAGGGGATCTCCTCAGTAAGAAGTCCCAATTAGACCTCAGACAGTTTGGTGTAGGAGTCCCAGCAGTGGGTCGTTTGGTAATGCCTTGATCACGATTTCACATAGAGGCAAGTAAGATGTCTCTATTGGTAGCAAGGGTGTGACAGCTGCAGTAAGCCAAGGAAGGTGCATGAGAGGTTCTAACATAGTGAGGGTGAGGTGAGTGCGCCCCTTGGAAACCTGTAATAGTACGCGGCTTGGAAGGGAACACATGAATGAAGATGCATCACAAGTTGGAAAGCAAGTTAGCGAGCAATCCAAAGTGATGGTTAAACCAACATCACATTTCATAAAGATTCATACATACTTATGTAGAATATTCCATACATGCATGCGTAAGAAAACAAATACATATATCAATTAGAGTAAACCAGATATCATAGAATATAATACAACATATGCATGAAACGTGTTGGCTCTGTTATATTAAGTGTAAGTTCCAGTCATACAATACATCCATGTCCAACCACTAGTTCCAATAGTGGAACGTTACAACCACAATTGCCTGCTCCTCCAAAGAGACGTACTAGCTCTGCACAGTCGAGAAGTCGAGGCTTGTTACAATACTATCCAAGCTTTGTCTAAGATACTCCTATCGAAGCTTGGCTGACCAAAAGTCTTTACAATGAGTTATGAGGTTCTATTTATAGCAAAGGGTGGGGTGATCCTTGACATTCCCCTTTGTGACAGTTCACTTACCCTCGTGACTCTTCATCTACTCTATTGTTGTTACATCCAACTATCGACACTTGAACTTCCACTTGACAAGACGTTACATTACAATGTACATGTGCCCATGTGAGACAAAATGGCTTGAGCAAGCCATGCAAGACATCATTGACACTCGGTCTGTTGTGGTGAGACCAACTCTTTGACATGCTTGTAATGGTGAAGGTGGTGAGCTAATGTTAATCTTGGTTGTCCGTGATGGTGTGCATGCACTCCATGGTGACATCTTGCTGAAGCGAACTCTTGCCTCCGTTGCATCTGATGGATTGGTGTGACTCCTCCATCCAACTCATCAACTAGCATGCACATGGTCTTCTTGGTGCGACTGAACCAGTCTGATGCATAGTGTATTTGTTGATCTTCCAGTGTGTGCTGGTGGTCATACACATCGACTGTCAACTACATGCTTAGCTCTAAGCGGACTTGCTTCTTATCTTTGCCTTGGTGAGTGTGCTGAATGGGTTGGATCGCATGCATGCACACAATGACATGCATGCTGCTGAATCCATTGCATGCGATCAACGACACTGCTCACCATGTCTACTCTATGCCAGTTGCTGGGATGGATCTATAACTTGTACGGGCGCAGTTTCATCCTTGAGTGCATGTTGCACCCCTTACTGTTCCTATTCCTGCTGCAATTCGTTCGCCTATCTGTGTAGCTCATGTTCTTCCTTGAGTTGTTGCTTCAACACATACAACTCCTTCTTTGTTCCATTCTCTGTCTTCACACGATCACACCATCACCTCATAGCCTAAGTCTCCAAAGTTGCTTTCATCATCAGTGGATCTGCTTGAGCTTGCAACTTTGTTCTACCTCCATGTTGTAAACAACCTTCCTCTTGCATTTGTTGCATTTGTTGCATCTGGTATCCTGCCTTCAGCTATTGTTCATGATGTTGCTCGATGTGATGTTGCTGCCATCATATCTTGATGTCCTTATCTACAAACAACTTGATGTCTTTGTGAGTAGGCAAGCTCATAGACACTTGATTGACTGCATCCCCAAGTGTGCTTTTAATGGTGTCTTCGACTCTGCTCTCCTGTAAACCATTGTACCTATGCTACTAAGAGGCAGATGAACACCTGCGACACTTGGATACATGGCAACACTCATGGCAAGAAATATATCAGTTAAAAACCAAAATGAGCTTGAGAGCTAACTTGCAACATACCTGTGTGACTTATCATGAAGGTTACACAATTTCGGACGGGAGGTTAGGAGACTGAGTGCCAAAACTGCGCAAGGCACAGAATGGGCTGCTGGGAGGTTGACTGATTGCTAGAACTGCATAATGCACAGTCCAGTCTGGCTGCTCATTGCTAGAATTGCGCAATGCGCAATCTCAGCTAGCAATGGTGGCAGGTTCAGTGACTGCATTGCGCAATTCTCTAGGCCAACAGTCATTATCCCTCAAATTTGTGCAAATCAAGCCTGGAGAATAGCTCCTAGGCAGAAATGCACATTTCTAGAGAGGAAGATAGTGTCTTTCCTCCTAGGATTACACAATGTTGTCTTGGTGAGGTAGAGTCCGAGCCAAGGCTGCCCAGACTTGTTGATGGGCAACTGAATGTGAATGTGAAAGTGGATGCATGGCGATACTAAGTGTAAGCATAAGAGAATGATCGTGCATGCAATGATGAATGACAGATTCAGAAATCGGAACAATATGCATGTGAGTGAGGCGAGTTGCCGAATCAACGACCGTTCGTGAAAAATAGTTTCATGCATGTGACAGAAGTGAGATGTTAATGAAAACTAAAATGGTGCTAGGACAAGCTAGTATGTATCAAAACGACAACAAGCACTCACTGAAATCAAGCAGACAACATTCATACGAAGTGAAACACAAAAGGTGCCAAAAATGCTACACAAGACATGGAAAGCGAGCTTACCCCAAAAAAAAATGATCTAAATGCGCCGACAACTCCTAGATGCGATGTGGGATGTCAGAGCTGCAAGGTTGATGTGAGGAATGAGTTGTGCAACATTCGGTTGATGAGTTTTGATAAAATAGAGGTTGTGACGCGCATGCCATAAATCTAGGGAAAGCGACACTTGGTGGGAGGTTTCTGAAATGATCCTTGCATGTAACCTCCAACTGCTAAAAATAGATCCCTAAAACAAGGGATGCATTTGCATGCTGCCTTGGTAGAAGCAGCTCATGCATGCAAGCCAATTTTGCTCGGTCCTGGAGGGAACTAGTCAATTCAACTACACATGCAAGAGGTTGCTCAACTGTTGGGAGAAAATGCACATTTATGGCTAGGAGCTGAGCTGGCTGCTCAAAAGATTTGCATAATTTATGGGCAGAGCAGCTGACTGCTACCCGGATTTGCGCAAATTCTGGGCTAAGCAGCCCATCTAGGAAGGATTGCGCAATTTTTTGGGTGAAGCTTGAACAGTAGAATTATGCAATTTTGAAGCCCAGCAGGTTGCCAGTCAGGATTGCATAATTTCTCGAGGGAAGGCTGGTTTCCCTCCATATTTGCTCAAATTCTTGAAGGAGCCACTAAGCCTGCTATTGGACCAAGTCCGGATGAACATCCTATGAGGGTAATGCATCAAGGTTTGATTGACAGGTTGTCATTCTACAAGGAAATCACTGGAGCTTGTGTACTTGACGAAGCAAGACATGCTACTGTGAAGGTTGGTAGGGAGGCTCCAAATGCCTTGGTTGGACAAATGCTCTGGAAGCCCTGTAACAGCTTGGGTTGAATTACTAGTCTTGGAAACCTTGGTTGGACAAAATCTCTAGAGCCCTTGGGTTGAGTTACTAGTCTTGGTAGCCCTGGTTGGACAAACACTCTAGAGCTTGACAATATCTGTGGGTTGAGTTACTAGTCCTGGAAGCCTTGGTTGGAACAAACGCCCTGGAGCCGTGGAGAGCTTGGGTAGAGATTGATCTGGTGATGGTTAGTGATTTTCAATCGCGAGGTGGAATCATTGTTTGAGGGTTGAGGTGGGTTGGCCTCTAGAATCCCTGGTTTGGTCTCTGATGGTTCATTTCATGAGATCCCACATTCATCCTTGGAATATGGCACAGGGGTGATTAGTTGAAGTGAGTTTTGGCTCAACCCAAACTATGATCGGGTGGTATGTGGAAATCTTGGACCTGGTTGGTAATTCCATAAGTTAATAAGAGTTATGTTCCCTGTTGTATTGATTATCATGTTAACATTATAGTTGCTTTGCCATGGTTTCTACTTTGATTACTTGTTGGTTATGTGTTTGGTTATACGAAGTACCCTAGTTATGGCTCTCACTCTTGACTTTATAAGTAAACTGAATGGTTGATGAATGCATGTGCCCAAAAAATGGTTGTTGCAACTAACTAGTGAGGGTTTGGAACCTTCTTGGTGACCCTTAGATGAAAAGTTTTTGCTTATGGTTAGATAAAACTATTAACTCATGATGGTGCGACCAAAGGGTCTGTCATTCTAAATTGCAGGTCGCAAGGTCACAATTTAGATAGGTCGCAAGGTCACAGTTTAGATAGGTCACAAGGTCGCAATTTTGATAAGCCGCAAGAACGCGGGGTCGTGAGGTTGCAACGTCGCGAGGTTGTGAAGTTGCAAGGTCGCGAGGTTATGAAGCTGCAAGGTCACACACTTGGAGTGTTCAAATAATTACGACCTACAACCTTGAGAGAAGGTCAATTTTGGAACTTGTCCAATGAAAGAGTACCATAAGAAAAGCAAGTTAGACTCCATTTCCTTAAGGTCACCTAGGAGTTTGAGTCATATCATAGTAAATCTTCGTCACATGTTCACCCCGGTGGGCTAGTTACTTGGGTAAATATGGGAGGAGGGTGTTACATTTCAATTCAGAGACATATGTCAATTTCAAACCTAGTTTCTAGGTAGCAACTTCTCAAGTTGTTTAATTTTTAAACATTATAAAACACTTCATTTGTAAGCGAAACACAATTCAAAGATTATTATTATTTTTGAAGTTTATTTTTGTGAAGACTTTGTTTACACGCTGTGAATAACATAAATTATGTTCATGGCATTCTCATAATTGTTACTGGTGATTTTATTCTTGTGATCTGAGCTTTCAATGCCTCACACTCTTAAGGAGGGTCACCTCAAGACGTATGATAATAGTGTAGATGTTTTTCTTTCTTTCCATTTAATTTATTTATGCTTTGTATTTAGATTAAAATTCTATTTCATTTAGATGTTCTATTCTTAGTTAGAATTTATCTTGCCTTTTACTCATTTGCCTTTGCTTTTCTACGGGTGCTTGATAAAAACTCAAAAACAACCAAAAATATTTACTTTGATTTTATTTTCTAACTTAGTCTCAGATTTATGTTTGATAGGTTATGATTAACTCTGGTTCAAGTATGCACACACTAGTAATCTCTTAGGCTTTCAATTCATGTCCCTACTTTCCATTTTAGTATAAATTTCATCACTCTTGCTTTTGAGAATAGTTTTGCTTTCACAAGTATAATAGTCTAGATTTACTTTCAAAGTCTCGTAGATTTGAAATGTCTTTATTTCATAGATTAAATTTGTTGAATTGAGGCTTCTGTGATCCATATCAATTTTATGAGAAAATTTTCGGCGTAAATCACATGAAATTTCATTTGTCGATGTGTTTAGAACCACAAGTTTGGTTCATAGTTAGGACAATAGATTAAATTTGATTTTAAAAATCAATAGATTAAGTTTGTCTTTGAATTCAATAGATTATATTTGTTTCCAAGCACAATAGTTTAAATTTAATTTCAAGGTTCATAAATTAAGAATAGATTTAATTTCGAAGTGTTGTAGATTAGAATTTGCTTTTATATTTAATGACATAAAATTTCAAAAGCTTTCATAATTCAAAATTAAAATAGTTTGCTTTGAATTCCTTTATATTTCAGATCTTGTGTTTAGTGTTTTCTTAGATATAGTCCTTGAGAAAGAACACGCGTGTGCTCACTAACATCCAAACGTTGTTGCTCAAGATAAATTTGCCTCAAAAAATAAAAATAAAAATAAAAATTGACAAGGCTTCCACCTTTGTTGAGCACATCCAAAATGTTCAATGACACGAATTTTTTTGCATCACACTTTGCCTAATAACAAATTGCAAAGAGATAAGCACCATGTAACAACTTCTCAATTAGGGATAGAGATTGGTTCATATCCACAAGATATATTTAAAGCTCAAACATTGAAATCTCTAACCACTTGAGTGTAATCCTTATACCAACGTTAAGTAATACGACAACAATGATTTTAAGCTCAATTAGCTTAATATGCATATAGTTTTCAATGTTGAGCTCTTACAAACTTATAGTTCTCCATTGCTTGAGTGGAGCACAAAATAGGTGGGTTGTAACAACCCTAGTGAAAATTCCATGTAAAATATATATAAATACCACGGATTATGGGACACGTATTCCAAGCTGAATGGTGGGCAAGACATCCTAGTGTGTGTTCATTTGGTTGTTTATGGCTAAGGAAATTGGTAAAGACAATGTCTAAGGCATTAAAGAGGCAAAAAGGTATTTTGGCACAATTATTTATGAAAATAATGGAAATTAGGAGAAAAGGAAGGTGAAAGGCCACAGGTTGCATGTGAGGAGGAAATTGAAGGAAAATAATGGAAAATGAAGAAAATAGAGGCCTCATTAATAAAAAGGCTTCTGAGGATTAGTGGGCAAGACTTGGTCAGTTTAGCTTTGGAGCTCTCTCATTATTCTCTCTCTCTCTCTCATACTCTTGGATACTTAGAGTTTACTTGGAGCACTTTGGCATTGTAGCAAGAAAGGCAAGAGGGAGCAAAGATCAAGTAGGGAAAGGTAGGATCAAGCAGCTACAACAGGCTTCATTGTAGGTATCAACTTGCATGGGTATTTTCCTTGTTAGATTTGTCATGCATGGGATTGCATGTGTTTCTTTTCTACCATGGCATGGGTCTTCCCAGGTGTGACAGTATTTTCAGCCCAGGCTTGCGATTTCCTGATAGCTTTGATGAGATGGGTTCTCTCATGCATTTTGTGGGGGATGGCTGGATTGGATTCAAAGCTGAGTGGAGTGGATCTCCGAATTGACAAACACATGGTGGTAGTGGTCCCTAAACTGGATTGAGGATGCACGAAGCCACTAACCTACTAACCCCTGAACTGGACTGTGGGTTGTGGTAAAGCCAAATTATGTGCCTCGGTGGGCCTAGAAATCCTTGCCGGTGAATGGCGGGATATACTGTAAAGCCAAGAGATGGATTTTCTCTTTGTTGGGCCTAATGATTCCGGGATGGAATGCACGGTAAATCATGGAGAGTATGTCTTAATTTAGGGCCTAGTGATCCCTAGATTAGACTATGGATGCACGGTAAACCCTGAGAGACTAGGAGGCACTCAAATTCCTCATGATGTAGGTAGAGAACTCCAATGGCATCCACATTGATTGGTGTTTTTGATGTGTTCTATGAGTCCCACCTTCATGCTTGGAATATGGCACGGGGGTGATTGGCTGAAGAGAGACTTGACTTAGCCAATCTATGGTCGGGTGGAATGTGGTAGTCCCATCACCGGTTGGTTCATTGCATTTATTAATGAAAATTCATTTCCTTGATTTTCATGTGCAAATGTACTGGTGTATACATGGATTTTGATGGCTGATATGTTTATTGTATTTTTGTTCCTATTATGTTGATTTATATGCACATTTACCCCCGAGGGTGCTACATGGGTCCTTTAGTTGAGATAGATTTTGAGTTTCACATGGACCACCTCCTTCTAGTCAAGTCATTAATAATACAACTCAATGTCCTTGCAACAAGGTTACATAAGTATATTGTATTATTAAAGAAAACTAATTTACTACACATATCAAGTATTTCACACTTGCACACTTGAGTAAGTGTCACAAAAGTCCCTTAAGTTGGTAGACATTGCTCTACCTTTTTATGTAGTAAAAGCATCTAATGTTGCCAAATCGAATTCTAACATCCTACATGTGATGAAACGGGGACCATTGCCACTCAAGGTGGCCAAACCCTTGATATGTGGCTTAGTATGATTATGGATTGAGATAGGTCTTTCTCACCTTGTAGCGTAGAAGAGAACACTCACAAGAAGTTTTGTTGTGATTCCCTGTGCGACAAACCCTTATTCCTCATCATTTTTGGAATGATTACGATTTGCACTCAATCACTTGCATATCGTTAAACCTTCCTTAGTACATTGTCTATATGGAACTTTGACAAACCAACCTCAATAAAATCAAGCTTTATTAACTCCCCATTCTTAAGCCTAGTTATATAATTTGATAATTCAATTCCTAAATGTGTCCACCATCCAAGATGTTCAAATTTGACTAAGTTAACACCAATTCTTGTGAATGAATAAGGAACAAGTAATTAATTATTTATGAGATTCACATGTCATTTATTACAACTCAGTTAGAGTTTGTAACCACTTTAGATGCAAATATTCTTTGTTTGCTTATATAAAAATGTAAACACCTCATTATAAAATGTGTTTGTAATTTTGTGATTATCAATTACTAGAATCCAACTTTGTCAAAGTAGAGCTCATAGCTCCAAGCCATATTAATTGCCTACATCGCTTCAATCCTTGGAATATTTGTAGCAGTTGCTTTTGCATTGGAAATATATGTAACACTTGAGTAATAATTTTGGGTTGATACATGTTTAACATTTTTGGGAGGTTATATTGTTTCTCTCATTTATTGTTTATTCGAGAGAGGATCAACATATTAGTGAAACCGAAATAGATTCATAACACCCATCAATGATTGATTCCTCAAAAATAAGTCTAATCTATTTTTGCGAGGGAGCCATTAATAATAATTGAATTATCATGGTCATTAAGTTCAACGCACTAGTCACATGCCAAAATGTGTTCATTATGTCACAACTCTTGATAGGTGGCAAATACTTAACATTTAATAGAGTTGAAGGAAGCTTCTAAAGGCTTTCGTTTTCCATTCATTGTGATCGTGAATATGCATCACAGTTAACTCTCTCAAGCAATGATATCATAATTCAATATTTTCTGTCAAAAATGCCTCTACATCACTCACCACTTATACTTAGTTGCAAAGTTCACGTTAAAAGCAACTCACCATCTACCATGATTATTCATGGAAATTAGTTTCATTTATATGTTTAATGTGTCACACATTATGAACCCAATCAATTTTCCTATAAAAGGAAAGTTTAGTCTAAGGAACCCACAAATTATCCCGAAAAATAATGGAAATTCTGGCAAGATTATGATAAAATCCGATAGATTTTATTTTTATTATT
>APFE030751752.1:72566-113357 GCA_000404065.3 Pinus taeda
TTGATGGCACTGAATCCATTTCCACCATCAAAAAAATGATTCAAACACTCCAACATTCTGATTTTTTGAATTTGTTTTTACCGAATTCTAAAAGGAAATATGTCGTCTGGGCGAATTTGTGGCGTCGATAGACAACACCTAAAAGGAAGGGGAAGGGGTTACATGCTTGAGGTGATCAATCCCACACCATGTTTAAATGAAAAAATGGAATTCTTTCCCTCTTACTCCTAGCTTAATGCCCCATCCATGGTATAAGTCACATAATATGCAACCAAATAAAATGTTCATTTGAAAAATAAATGTTTTAGAGAAAACATTAAAATTAAAAAAATTAAAAGCATTCCATATATAATGATCAACCATCTTATTATGTAGAGATTAATATAAATAATTACATGTGAAACAATTTAAATCCATTGACTCATATACTACTAAACAAAACATTTAATAATATTCTCGTGCAAAGTGGTTATTAAATCCCTCTCAACACTATCTATAGACAAGATTGAAGTCCTAATGGGTAGCCCAATGATTCGAATTTTAAACATGAACGCAACAAATTACATATATAACCATAAATACAGAGAAGCATGAGAAATAATGCTTCCTTTCATTAATATCAAATAATGAAATATGCTTACAAACATAATGGAAATGAGACTAGCTCAGGCGATGATAACTTATCTTTGAGAAGAGATGTGGTGGCTACATGCCTCTTAGCTGAGTTATAATGGGGCTCAAGGGCCTTTTTATTATTGAACAATAAGAGAAAACCCTAAACAACCAAAACCCCAACCCGAGGAGATGTAACACCAAGAGTTTATGGGCCCCGTTGGGGTTAGTTGGGCAACCAACTTCCCAGGATCGTAACTTGGTTACATTACCTCTGTTTAACGTGCATGATACCTTGTTGGAAAGATCTCTCCGAGGACTACAACAAAAAACACAATTTCTATGTATTGCCTAGACGAATATTGCCAAAAAAACGTCGTTTATGGCCTCAAAATGGCTCTGGAAGTTCAAGACTTGAAAAACTGCCAAAAATAATAAATTGAGCCAAAAAAAAAGAAAAACAACAACAACAACAACAATGGTGAGGGTCCAAGTGGAATAGGCGAGTGGCCACCAATATCCATTTGGATCACCCAATTAGTTAGTTGAAACCCCTTTTCCAAATCATTGACACTCAATCATGAGGCACACAAGATTGAAGTCCTAATGGGTAGCTCAATTAGTTGGTTGAAACCCCTTTGCCGAGTCATTAACACTCTGTCATGAGGTGCAAGTTCAATTCTTCTCTAGTCCATTAATGTGAGACTCCTAAGTGTGAGGTCGATTGAGTGTAAGGCCCGTTGGGTGGGCTTACCTAAAGGAGTTAATGCAAAGGAAAAAAAATCTATGGACAAGATGGAATGATGGGTAGAGGCATCCCTTAGGCTATGGTTAACAACTCATGTTTTGGACCCCATCATCTTTAGGTTATGGTCAACAACTCATGTTTTGGACCCCATCATCCTAGATGTAAGGATACTCTAACAAGAGAAGGGGACTAAGATCGCTAAATCACTCCTCGTTGTAGAAGTCAAGCCACTCCAAATGTCGACTATGTCCCTCCAAGTGTCAAAGTTGAATCTGCTTTGCACTCGACGAGTGTTCCTATTATGTTGGTTTATATGCACATTTACCCCCGAGGGTGTTACATGTTTCCTTTAGTTGAGATAGATTTTGAGTTTCACATGGACCACCTCCTTCTAGTCAAGTCATTAATAATACAACTCAATGTCCTTGCAACAAGGCTACATAAGTATATTGTATTATTAAAGAAAACTAATTTGCTACACAGATCAAGTATTTCACACTTGCACACTAGAGTAAGTTTCACAAAAGTCCCTTAAGTTAGTAGACGTTGCTTTACATTTTTATGTAGTAAAAGCATCTAATGTTTCCACATTGAATTCTAACATCCTACATGTGATGAAACGAGGACCATTGCCACTAAAGGTGGCCAAACTCTTGATATGTGGCTTAGTATGATTTTGGATTGAGATAGGTCTTTCTCACCTTGTATTGTAGAAGAGAACACTCACAAGAAGTTTTGTTGTGATTCCTTGTGCGACAAACCCTTATTCCTCATCATGTTTGGAATGATTATGATTTGCACTCAATCACTTGCATATTGTTAAACCTTCCTTAATACATTGTCTATAATCCACCTTTGACAAACCAACCTCGATAAAATCAAGCTTTATTAACGCCCCATTCTTAAGCCTAGTTATATAATTTGATAATTCAAATCCTAAATGTGTCCACCATTCAAGATGATCAAATTTGACCAAGTTAACACCAATTATTGTGAATGAATAAGGAACAAGTAATTAATTATTTATGAGATTCGCATGTCATTTATTACAACTCAGTGTAAGTTTGTAACTAGTTTATTAATGCGAATATTCTTTGTTTGCTTGTATAGAAATGTAAACACCTCATTATAAAATGTGTTTGTAATTTTGTGATTATCAATTACTAGAATCCAACTTTGTCAGAGTAGAGCTCATAACTCCAAGCCATATTGATTGCCTACATCGCTTCAATCCTTGGAATATTTGTCGCAGATGCTTTTGCATTGGAAATAGATGTAACACTTGAGTCATAATTTTGGGTTGATACATGTTTAACATTTTTGGGGGGTTATATTGTTTCTCTCATTTATTGTTTATTCGAGAGAGGATCAACATATTAGTGAAACTGAAGTAGAGTCATAACACCCATCAAGGATTGATTCCTCAAAAATAAGTCTAATCTGTTTTTGCGAGGGAGCCATTAGTAATTAATTGAATTATCATGGTCATTAAGTTCAACGCACTAGTCACATGCCAAAATGTGTACATTATGTCACAACTCTTGATAGGTGGCAAATACTTAACATTTAATAGAGTTAAAGGAAGCTTATGCAGGCTCTCGTTTTCCATTCATTGTGATCATGAATATGCATCACAATTAACTCACTAAAGCAACGATATCATAATTCAATATTTCCTCTAAGAAATGCCTCTACATCACTCACCACTTGTACTTGGTTGCAAAGTTCACGTTAAAAGAAACTCACTACCTATCATGATTATTCATGGCAATTAGTTTCATTTATATGTTTAATGTGTCACACATTATGAACCCAATCAATTTTCCTATAAAAGGAAAGCTTAGTCTAAAGAACCCACAAATTAGCTCGGAAAATAATGGAAATTCTGGCAAGATTATGACAAAATTTGATATATATATTTTTTTTTGGGTTAGAGTTGTCGAACTTCAGGATTTTGGGTGCCCCAAAGGTTCTTGATGGCATTGAATCCATTTCCACCATCAAAAAAGCGATTCAAACACTCCAACATTCTGATTTTTGAATTTGTTTTTACTAGATTCTAACAAGAAATCTGCCGTCCAGGCGAATTTGTAGCGTCGATAGAGAACACCTAAAAGGAAGGGGAAGGGGTTACATGCTTGAGGTGATCAATCCCACACCATGTTTAAATAAAAAAAATGGAATTCTTTCCCTCTTACTCCTAGCTTAATGCCCCATCCATGGTATAAGTCACATAATATACAACCAAATAAAAAGTTCATTTGAAAAATAAATGTTTTAGAGAAAACATTAAAATTAAAAGAATTAAAAGCATTCCATACATAATGATCAACCATCTTATTGTGTAGAGATTAATATAAACACTTACATGTGAAACCATTTAAATCCATTGACTTATATATTACTAAACAAAAAAACCTTTAATAATAGTATGCTGCAAAGTGGTTATTAACTCCCTCTCAACATTATCTATGGACAAGATTGAAGTCCTAATGGGTAGTCCAATGATCCGAATTTTAAATAAGAATGCAACAAATTATATATATAATCATAAATAGAGAGATGCATAAGAAATAACGCTTCCTTTCATTAATATCAAATAACAGAATGGAAATGAGACTAGCTTAAACGATGATAGCTTATCTATGAGAAGAGATGTGGCGGCTACATGCCTCTTAGCTGAGTTACAATGGGGCTCAAGGGCCTTTTTATTATTGAACAATAAGAGAAAACCCAAAACAACCAAAACCCCAACCCGAGGAGATGTAACACCAAGAGTTTATGGGCCCCACTGGGGTTAGTTGGACAACCAACTTCCCGGGATCGTAACTTGGTTATATTACCTCTGTTTGACGTGCATGATACCTCGTTGGAAAGATCTCTCCTAGGACTACAACTGAAAACACGATTTCTATGAATTACCTAAATGAATATTGCCAAAATAACGTCGTTTAGGGTCTCAAAATGTCTCTGAAAGTTCAAGACTTGAAAAACTGCGAAAAATAGTTAATTGTGCTACAATTAAAGAAACTGGGAAAAAAAATTGACAGAACAATGGTGAGGATTCAAGTGGAATAGGCGGGTGACTACCAATATCCATTTGGATCACCCAATTAGTTAGTTGAAACCCCTTTGCCAAATCATTGACACTGTGTCATGAGTCGCTCGCACAAGATTAAAGTCCTAAAGAGTAACTCAATTAATTGGTTGAAACCCCTTTACCAAGTCATTAACACTCTGTCATGAGGCGCAAGTTCAATTCTTCTGGAATCCATTAATGTGAGACTCCTAAGTGTGAGGTCGATTGAGTGTAAGGCCCATTGGGTACGCTTACCGAAAGCAGTTAATGCGAAGGAAACAAAAAAATCTATGCAGAAGATGGAATGATGGTTAGAGGCATCCCTTAGGCTATGGTTAACCACTCATGTTTTGGAACCCATCATCTTTAGGCTATGGTCAACAACTCATGTTTTGGACCCCATCATCCTTGATGTAAGGATACCCAACGAGAGAAGGGGACTAAGATGGCTAAATCAATCCTCGATGTAGAAGTCAAGCCACTCCAAATGTCGATCATGTCCCTCCAAGTGTCAAACTTGAATCTGCTTTGCCCCGACGGGTGTCCTAGCAATACAAAATGAATTAAAAATGTAATAGAGGTAAAGAGGCTTGATGTTAAATCGTGGTATAATATATATAAAAATACGGAGTCGTGGGAACTTCTACACCACTTTTCCGGAATTCAAACGAAACACAGGTTGTGACGTTACTTAACCCCTAGGTCAAACATCACATCTCCGCGTTAATGCTACAAATATCTTCTATAGCTCTAGGGTTTGGCATCAGTTCTGTTGTGCTCCTGACCGCAGCAGAGAGGAAAGTAGAGCAGAGGAGCCGACGGATTGAGGAGCTTTTTAACCCTTAATCGATAATGGGTAGTTTGAGAGTTTCTTTGTATTAATTGGGTTTTCGGCGTTTGTTTTCTCCTCCAAAATTTGTTCTGTGGCTCTCGATCAACTGGAAACGGGGTTTTTTGTGCTGATTGAGCGGACAATTTCGAACGATCTAGAGGTATTTTATTGTTTTGTTTCAGCAGTGAGTGTCTTTTGGGTTATCAGGCATCAGATCTGGGATTTTCGAAGCTGAAATCGATTAAATCTGTTTAGATTGGCAAGGGTTTGTGATTTTTGTATGCAGTTTTAATATCTGGTTCTTTTTAGGTTTCTTGCGATTTGAGTAACAATGGCGGCTGCTGCTGCTGCCGTTGGAACGGGTCCCCGATATGCTCCTCATGATCCCACGCTTCCGACACCGTGGAGAGCTCTGGTTGATGGTAACACTGGGTATCTGTACTATTGGAACCCGGAGACCAATGTTACGCAGTACGAGAAACCAGTGGCTCAAGCTCCCCCTGTCCCTCCCGGGCCACCCCCTGTGGTTTCCACCCCAAAATTAGCCCCCATCCCAACTGGGCCTTCTGTTCATGGGCAGCAGCAAGGCGGTGGCGCGGTCTTGCACGCTGGCGAAGACAATAGAGGCGGGAGATTGGGTAATGACCACCATTCTGATGCTAACAAAGTTGCGATGAGCTTGACAGGGCAGCCCAAGATTGCTACTATTCCCGTAATGAGAAATCCGCAGCCGCAGCCGCAGCCACAGCCGCAGCCACAGCATCCGCAACATCATCAACAACAGCATCCGCAACAACAGCTTCAACATCCGCAACAACAGCTTCAACAGCATCCGCAACAGCAGCATCCGCAACAACAGCATCAACAGCACCAGCAACAACAGGTCTTCCGCAAACTTTAGTAATTTGTTTGATGAGAACCCTGATTCTTTAGACTGGTTTTTGGGTTAAATTTCTGAAAAAAAGCATTAATTAACTTATGCATCAGTGAATTTTAGATTGGTGTATTTATATTCTGAAGTTTAAAAAAAAGTGTTTTATGGTTATGAATCAAAATTGAAAGCTAGTTTTAGTCAGAGTTTGATTGAAATTGCTGGTTTCTGTGGTTAAACACCAATGACAGTTTTTATTTTGTTGCTAGTCAAATGTTATTTAAAAAACATTTTAGTGGATTTTTAAAACAATATTAAAAATCTGTGAAATTCGAGTCTCATTTACCAAGGGTTTTTTGGGTGTTAACTTCACAGGCCGCACAAGATTTTGAAAAAATGTTTTCTTGCTTGTTGATTCTATCCTTCATCCTTTCACAACTTAAGTATTTATATTGTTTGGTTGTTATGTGTAGCATATGATGCCGGCTACGAACTCCTCACATGTTCCACCTGGGTTTGGTAATGGTTCCAGTGTACCAGCTGGTCTTGGCCCACGCCAAGCTGCCGAACCGTATAAGTATGTTCCAAATGGAACCAATTACCCAAATCCCAACGTCAAACCGACTCCGAGGATGCAGGGAAATGCTGAAATTCCCAATTCCACAGCGGTTGATGCCTATCGCAGGCAACATGAGGTTTCAGCCCAGGTATGCTTTTCATTTATAAGATTCTTTCACACCTCTGAAAGTTCATCTTGCAAGATATCTGCTTGTGCATTTGTTTGGGGTGGTAGTTGTGACTAATTTTAGTAAGTCTTGTTCTTGTAAGAATTTCCAGTGTTTTGGGTGATTTTGATATTTTCTCGTAACACTACAAGGCATTTCTACCTACTTTGAGTCTGTTTTTAGTTTCAGCTTTCATATTCTCTTAAAGATTTTCTAAAATTGTTGTGGGTGTACTGACAGTGGAAATCTATACTATACTGTTAGAGGAGGGTTTGTTTCTTTGTATGTATTGTGACAATGCTATATGGATTTTTCTTGTAAATATTAATCTTCTGATTTTATATAAATGTGCGGGTTTTTACTCAGGGGAATAATGTTCCTGCTCCTTTTATGACATTTGACCAAACTGGATTTCCTCCGGAAATTCTTCGAGAGGTAAGATTGTCTACTTTCTCATGCTTTCGATTGCATCTTAGAAATTTATGGGTTGATTGCGTCTCTTCTCGCCTGTACGTGAGTTACAGTATTGTTTATCTTGGTTTCTGCAATTATTATTAGCAGCTCTGTTTTTATGTGATTGACATCCCAGTTACTTGTTAACTGGGATAACAATCCATGATGTGTCGAGTGCCAAACTCACTTGTCTGTTATCCCTTGTACTTGTCGCAGGTGCGATATTTGCTCCAGAGAGGAGCATATGTCGTACGCTGTACTGCTGTACAACAGAAACACTGCTCCCTGCTCTCCTGCTTGGCCTTCATGTAGTTGGGGCCTGTTTGCTGGGGGATTGCTGTCTGAGGGTGGCTTTCGAGTCACAGGACGGGGTCACGGCTGCCAATGTTTTTGGGCCAGCCATATATCTTGTGAAGAAGCCCAATGTTTTTGTCACAGGTTGCTTCAACAAGCAACCATGCGCATTGGCAATGCTTCTTCTTTGTTACTGATATGTTCAGTTTTGTGATGTTTTTAGATAGACTGATTTATGGGATTGCATGTAGAGTATGCAGGTCTATTTGTGATACAAATTTTCTGATACTGTTTTGAATGTTTGATTTTTTCAGCTACAAAATGCAGGCTTCTCCTCTCCCACTCCAATACAAGCACAATCATGGCCTATTGCTATGCAGAATCAGGACATAGTAGCCATTGCTAAAACAGGTTCTGGGAAAACATTAGGTTATCTATTACCTGCATTTATTCATCTTCGACGCCGTTGTAACAACATTCAGATGGGCCCAACGGTACTTGTTTTGGCACCAACGCGAGAGCTTGCAACACAAATACAAGAAGAAGCAATAAAGTTTGGTAGATCATCGAGGATTACATGCACGGTTTGTCAAAAATCTTCATTTTTTTAAGATTATCTTTTCCATGTAGTTCTATGAACAGTTTACATTTGCTGTTTCTTAACTTGTGATTTTGTTTGTCGTTCTTCAGTGTTTATATGGAGGAGCACCAAAAGGCCCACAACTAAGGGATTTGGAACGTGGAGTTGATATTGTTGTTGCCACTCCGGGAAGACTAAATGACATTTTAGAAACTAAAAAAGTGAACCTTCGGCAGGTTTCGTTCTTGGCACTTGATGAAGCTGATCGTATGCTTGATATGGGATTTGAGCCACAGATTCGGAAAATTGTGAATGAAATCCCGCGTCAAAGGCAAACCTTGATGTATACAGCAACTTGGCCCAAGGAGGTTCGGAAGATAGCTGGTGATTTGCTGGTTAATCCTGTTCAGGTTACAATAGGGACTATTGATGAGCTAGCTGCGAATAATTCCATCACACAGGTATGACTTTTTTTTCAAGATTATAGCTGCACTTTGTTTCTACTATGTTGTATTTCTTTATGACACTTGAAACTGTATTTTCCAGTTTGTTGAAATAGTTGCGCCAATGGACAAGCAAAGAAGATTGGAACAAATCCTTAGGGGACAGGAGCCAGGGTCAAGAGTTATAATATTTTGCTCAACAAAAAGGATGTGTGACAATCTTGCTCGAAGTCTTGGTCGACAATTTGGCGCTATTGCTATCCACGGGGACAAGTCTCAAGGAGAGAGAGATTGGGTTTTAGGCCAGTTCAGAACTGGAAAATCACCTGTGCTAGTTGCAACAGATGTGGCTGCAAGAGGGCTTGATATTAAAGATATACGGTATGGAATTTTTGAGATACTTAAATTTCGATATTCAGATGTTACCTTCATAATTGTTTTTATAGTGTTCTGATGTACTTCTATGACAAAATGACCATTCAGGGTGGTGATAAACTATGACTTTCCCACTGGTGTTGAAGACTATGTTCATAGAATTGGTAGAACTGGTCGAGCTGGTGCTACAGGACTAGCTCATACATTTCTTTCTGATCAGGATGCCAAATATGCTCCTGATCTAATTAAGGTTCTAGAACGTGCAAATCAAAGAGTTCCTCCAGAGGTGAGAGATATGGCTTCTCGTGCCGGAAGCTTTAGCAAAGGCCGTGGTGGTAGATGGGATTTTGGAGGCCGTGGTGGAAGGGATGCAGGTCGCGGTTTCGGTGGTGGCCGTGTGGATTCATTTGGTGGAAGAGGAGGATGGGGAGCTCCAGGAGGGAGGTCTGATAGAGGTGAAAGAGGATTTGGTGGATATGGAGGAGGTCGCGGAAGGTATGAGCGGGATACACGTGATAGATACGATGGTGGACGTGATGGTTTTGATGTGGAGAGGCATGATAGAGGTCGTACTGATAGATATGTGGATGACAGAGACAGAGGGCGTGATGATTATAGAAGTGATTGGGATAGAGGCCGAAGCTATAGCAGAAGCCCAAGCAGAAGCAGGGTAAGAAAATATAGCATAAGCCGCAGCCGCAGCCGTAGTCGTAGTCGGAGCCTTGACAGATATAGTGACAGGTATCATAGCTACAAGGGCAATTCGCCTGATAGATTTGTGGGTAGCTCACCCTTGAAATCTTCTTCACCTTCAAGGAGGAATGGTTCACCTGTAAGGTCTTTTTCACCCCGAAAGACTGGGTCACCTTACGGACGTCCATTGAGCAATAGAGAGGTTTCTCCAAATGGCAGCAGATCACCATATAAGGGAGTTCCTCTGCATGAGTAAGTTTTTCATGATGGTTTTGTCTTTCTATTAACATATTTTTGATATTGTTGCAGTGAAAACTCAATATTTTTGCAGTCAAGTTTTAAATTTTGTAAACTCATCGTTATTGACAGTCCCTCTACCACTGGGGAAAATGTCAGATTTTTTGCACTCAACAAAATTTTTAAACGCCTAATTGCTGTAACCAGACACTATGCTTATCATATGATCTCAATTTATTGTCAAATATAATTTTGTTACACCTATGTAAACTTCTTCTCTTAGCAAGTGGAGGAACTCAGTAACACTCTTGCGTTTTCCATTGGTGGGACATGTTACCAGTCTACTATACTGCGTATTAATTCTGTTTGATTTTAATATAAGAAATATTGTCTGATTTTGATTGTAATATAAGAAATATTGTCTGATTGCACTTTTCTGGTTTTGAAAAAGTTATATTTTGAATTTATTTTGGTGTTAAAATCTATTTCTATCCTAAATTACTCTTAAATTCACAACTCCATGACTTCATGAGAGACAGACATTCCAGCCCCAAGTTTGATGTGATGGATTGCCATATTTCCATGCAATTGAAAGTGAATTACTTTTTGAGAGTTTATTGTATTTGTTGTCTCTGCCTCTCTTGTTGGATTGACAATGAAAAGTAGTGGATCGTGAAAATCATTATTGCTATTTTTGCTATATTATACCGTCAGTATTCCGTAGCATTTTTTATTGTCATGTTCTATTTTTTTTTAAATGTAAGCATTGATAGAAATAATATTAGTGACATATACTATATTATAAAGGTGAAGCTTATTCCCTGTAAGATTGACATCCAACCAAATAAGGAATAAATTAGTGAGAATAAAGGATACATCTGACATGCCATTGTAAGAGTTTGCACAATGCTAATATTATAATTTGGCTCGGGAGGCCATGCCAATCCAAACATATTCCAAGATTAAAAGCCAGAGTTTGGTTGATGCTTGATGGAGAACAAAAAAGACTAATTTCGAAGTTGTTCTTGATCAAGGCTATTGAAATCCTGAATACATATCGAGACTTGAAAAGCCGAGAAAGGCGCAAATACAAGCACACTTCGACATTCGATAAGGCTAGAAAGATGCAAATCCAATCTTGAGATCTGAAAATATGTTTCAATAGTTCTTTGATGACCCTTTAAGTTGTAATCTATCCAGGTCAAATGTACATGATAAAGTTGTAATCCATCTAGGTCAAATGTTCTTTGAAGATCATTTCAGACA
This sequence comes from Pinus taeda, assembly GCA_000404065.3. Lineage (NCBI taxonomy): Eukaryota > Viridiplantae > Streptophyta > Pinopsida > Pinales > Pinaceae > Pinus > Pinus taeda. Next base: position 83,775 of record APFE030751752.1, read on the forward strand.
ATCGAGCTAGGTCAAATGTATTATTGTGTTGTAATGCATCTAAACTCAAATGTAGTGTTGTGCTAGGTCACTGCGTTCACTGATTTTCAAGTATTAAATTCGAAATTCTGGGCATGTAATCAGCAGCCATCCAAAATGATTATAAATATGCCCTCGAACATTGGAGTTCTTTCGATTGTATGGTTTGGCTTCAGAAATTTGATTACAGGCCTGGAATGGTTTGCGGCGCGATGATGCCTCTCCACACCAACACATACGGGAACGTTGCTAATCACAAATGAATGCCTTGGTCTGGTTGTGGAATCGCCTCTCTGAATCCGGTCGGGTCAAGACTCGAGAGAATGCCTTGGGCTGGTTGTGTATTTTCCTGTGATTCTGGTCGGGCCAAGACTCGTGAACTTGTTAAGCCGGACGGGTTGAGACTCGAGAATGCCTTGGTCTGGTTGTGTATTCACCTCTGTTAAGCCGGTCGAGCCAAGAATCGTGAACTTGTTAATCCGGACGGGTTGAGGCTCAAGAGAATGCCTTTGTCTGGTTGTGTATTCGCCTCTGCAAATCCGGTCGAAAAGACCTTAACGAGATACGATGGGTTTTTTCATGTTTGGCCAAATGCCTTGGTCTGGTTGTGGACTCGCCTCACTGAATCCGGTCGGGTCAAGACTCGAGAGAATGCCTTGGCCTGGTTTTGTGTTTTCCTGTGAATCCGGTCGGCTAATACTCGTCAACTTGTTAAGCCGGACGGGTTGAGACTCGAGAATGCCTTGGTCTGGTTGTGTATTGGCCTCTGCGAATCCGCATTCGAGCCAAGACTCGTGAACTTGTTAATCCGGACGGGTTGAGGCTCAAGAGATTGCCTTTGTCTGGTTGTGTGTTTGCCTCTGCGAATCCGGTCGGAAAGACCTTAACGAGATACGACTTATTGACCATCGATGGATTTTATCATGTTTGGCCAAATACCTTAATTAGATACGACTTATTGATGCTTCTATTTTGATGATGTATAAATCATGTTATTTTGATGCTTCTATTTTGATGGTTCGCTAGGGAGGAGACTTTTACTCAAAATGATTTTACTCAAAATGATTTCTATTTTGATTTCTCTTGATGGTTCACGAGGGAGCAGACTTTTACTCAAAATGATTTCTATTTTGATTTCTCTGGATGGTTTGCTAGGGAGCAGACTTTTACTTGGAATGATTTCTCTTGATGGTTCGCTAGGGAGCAGACTTTTACTCAGACTTTTACTCGAAATGATTTCTATTTTGATTTCTCTCTCGAGTCTTTGCTAGGGAGCAGACTTTTACTCAGAATGATTTCTCTTGATGGTTCACTAGGGAGCAGACTTTTACTCAAAATGATTTCTATTTTGATTTCTCTTGATGCTTTGCTAGGGAGCAGACTTTTACTCAGAATGATTTCTCTTGATGGTTCACTAGGGAGCAGACTTTTACTCAAAATGATTTCTATTTTGATTTCTCTTGATGGTTTGCTAGGGAGCAGACTTTTACTCAGAATGATTTTCTCAGAATGTTTTCTCTTGATGGTTCGCGAGGGAGCAGATTTTTACTCAGAATAATTTCGCTTGATTGTTTGCTAGGGAGTAGAGTACTCAAAATGATTTCTCTTGATGGTTCGCTAGGGAGCAGACTTTTACTCAAAATGATTTCTCTTCGCCAGGGGGCAGACTTTTACTCAAAATGATTTCTCTGTTACTCAAGAATCAAAATGATTTCTCTGTTATTCAAGAAAAATCAAAATCATGTTATTTTGATTGAGGAGACTTTACTCGAAATGATTACTCTGATTATTCAAGAAAAATCATGTTATTTTGATTGAGCAGACTTTCACTCAAAATGATTTTTCTTGAGCAGACTTTCACTCGAAATGCAAATCATGTGACCAGATTTTTACTCAAGAAAATTCATGTTATTTTCATTGAACAGACTTACTCAAAATGATTTCTCTTATTCAAGAAAAAAGAAAAATCAATGTTATTTTCATTGAACAGACTTACTCAAAATGATTTCTCTTATTCAAGAAAAAAGAAAAATCATGTTATTTTGATGGAGCAGACTTTTACTCAAAATGATTCCTCAAGAAAAATAATGTTATTTTGGTTGAGCAGACTTCTCAAAATGAAAATCATGTTATTTTGATTGAGCAGACTTTTATTCAAAATGAATTTTCTGTTTTTTAACCTGTTTTTTTCATTGGAAAAAAAAGCTTTAAGCCAAGTAAAATTACTCTTGTTATATGTTTTTTGGTTGTCTTTTAGTTTTGGGTTTTTAACGTGTGTTTTTTTGCATTGGAAGAAAAAGTTATTAGCCACACAAAAACAATTTTAGGTAGGTTTTAGGGTATATATATTTGTAATATATAAAAATATCAATAATACATTTATAATAATTTATATAAATTTTAAGTCTCATTTTTATTGAATTTCATTGTTGTCGAATTCAAATGTTATGTTGTGTTTAGACTTTTGTTATAATAAATTACTCTTGTTATATGTTTTTTGGTTGTCTTTTGGTTTTGGGTTTTTAACGTGTTGGTTGTCTTTTGGCTTTTTAACGTGTGTTTTTTTTGCATTGGAAGAAAACGTTATTAGCCACACAATTCCAAAAGTTATTAGCCACACAAAAACAATTTTAGGTAGGTTTTAGGGTATATATATTTGTAATATATAAAAATATCAATAATACATTTATAATAATTTATATAAATTTCAAGTCTCTTTTTTATTGAATTTCATTGTTGTCGAATTCAAATGTTATGTTGTGTTTAGATGGACACAACGCAACTCTATATTTCACGTTTAAATTCGATAACAAAAGACTAAACTTAATCCAACTGGGTCAAAAGCATTGTTACGTTTTAATCCATGTTTTTAGACTGTTTTGTTATCGAATTTAAACATGAATTACAAGTTTTTAGACTGTTTTGTTATCGAATTTAAACATGAAATATAGGGTTGCGTTGTAGTCTATCTAAACTTAACCCAACTAGATCAAATGTTTTGTTATGTTGTAATCCACATTACTGTTGTAATTCAGTCCTTGATAGTTCTTTGAAAATATGTTCTGGGTGACTAATAGTTTAATCCAAATAATCTAATAGCTTTGATATTTTGCCTTCGTTCTACTTGAATGATCTAGAGAGATGATGTTAGTGAATGAAGAGTTACTTCTGGTTCTACTTGAATGATCAAAAGATGATGATGTTAGTGGTTCTACATGAATGATCTAAAGGGATCTAAAGGGATGATGTTAGTGAATGCAGAGTAGCTTTTGTAATTGGTTTAGATATATTTTTTCACAGTATTAAATTTTTTGTTTTGTTTGAGGGGCTCATATCACTCTCGAAACTTAATGATATCGAAGTGTCCTTATTAAGTTGGGAAGGTAACGTCATCTACAATTCATATTCACGATATGGATGTGTCCTTTTTAATCAGGAAAGGGAAGATCTTCATCCACTTGCGATCATTTGGACGATTTACGTTAATAAATTCCGTTACAGTTTAAATAGTTAAACCCAAATTAAGAACTCACTAAATAAATGAAGCACGTCGGTGATTATGAAGGGTCATGACCAACTTTTGCCGTGGAAGGGCAACCTCATGCCAAGGGAATTACACCTTTACGGGTGTGTAGAGTTACCCGTCGAATTTGCTAGGGGTCTTAGACCGCGGGTATATTTGTTTGAGGGAATTCTGCAACAGAGTAATTCGGAGCTGCAGCGGGGTGTGTAACAACAGTCACGATATGATATAAGGCACTACTTATGAATTACTTCGAGGTCGAGAAAAAATTGAAAGACAATTTGGTGAGGAAAGACGAGTGTTGCGGAGGGCAACATAAATGGATTACAAGTGATGGACAGTTGCATAGGGAACTGAAATGTCTTTTATAGTTTTGTACGTTTAGATTAAAATTTAGGTGTTTCACACTTGGGATTGTAACAAATTGTGTTGAAATGCCTTTGATCACAATCATCAACATGGTGTGGAAATGCCATCATCAACAGAGCATGTTTGTGAGATGCACTTGTTGGGTGCACAGGAGAACACACTGTTTGTATGCACTTAGTGCATTAGTGGGGTGTGTCTTTTTGGGTGCAACACCATTGAATGTTGGACGGTTGATGAAGAAGTCACGCTTGGATGGTATTTGTGGGGTGTGTCACTTTGAATATATAGCGAAAAATGAAAAACCATTTCCTAGAGTTCCTGCAGGGACTTATAAACCGAGAATATTAGTGTGAATTTGAACTATTATAGCATTGTGAATGGCTGGACTTGAAGAATAAATTCGAATGGGCAAATAAATTCCATTGGTAGGCGTGGACTGCAAACAAGAAAACAAATGGTGCATTTATTTCCCTTTTTTCTGATGTCTCGATTGAGACTTTTTAGAAGGCTCTTAATCAACAGAGTATCCAATGGCCCATTTGAGATTCTTTTTTACTGCAATATTGAACAGGCCAGGCTCACTTTTATAATTTTTCCTGAAAATTCAGTAACTAGACCGCATATGTATTTGACAACAAAAATGTTTTAAACTGATTACTTATTAAATTTTCTATATTATTATTATTTTTAAAGTGAAATTTAATGTAAAAACATTTAAATCTTTCGAAACATTTTTATTTTATAAGCAAGAAGAAATAAGATCCATCGCCAAATATATAGGAACACAGTCATTCAACTATTAGTGAATCTTCTCAACAAACCATTAGTGGTTTATCTGAACAAGCACCATTGAAGAGGATGTTATTGGAGAGTATATTGGTAATCTAGTTATTGCTTGTATAAAATTTGATTTTATTTCGGAAAGAGCTTGACATTTAACTGATTGTTGCAATGATGTCTATATGGATGAAAACATATATGACAATATTGATGCATCACAATTGGTGATATGATTGCTGCTCACACAAATGCACTTGCATGATTAATGATATATACATATATAATTGCATTAGCTTAAATATTGCACGGGGTGTTGAATTTGCATGATGAATGAGAGTTATAGAAAATATAAATATGATCATAGCTGAAATATTTAGAGTTGCAAATGACATTTTGGGTGTTCAATTTGTAAGATGTATAGAATTTTTATTAAATAAAAGAAATTATAGCTAGGGTTTTTTTTGCATATGGATAAACACATATTTCTTATGTCATTATCCATATTTCTGGATTGTATTCCATGTTTATAGATTGTTTCCATGAATCCTTTTGCCACACTAGTTTTTAAGACCATGAGAGAGAAAAAGTGGGAATACTTTGTCAAAGTCTAGCTTAAACTCTTTTCACATTTTGCTTTAAGACCCTCCCAAAAAAATCTTTTTTGAGGATACAATATGTCTTCAACGGCAAGTCTAGCTTAAACTCTTTTCACATTTTGCTTTAAGACCCTCCCAAAAAAATCTTTTTTGAGGATACAATATGTACAACGGCAAGTTTCGCTGGGTGAAACCCACGAGATGAGGGTTCAAATCTCATTGAGTATATTATGACCTGTTTTGTCTTGGCTAGAAGAGTAGGCGACCCCATAGCAGATGTCTCGGCTCTTGTTGAGGCATAAGTTTCCTGCTATTGTGTGGCTTGTAGGCGGTTGCACGTAGCCTAGGTTTATAGTGGCAGCCAGTTAGATTTGATCCTGGGTCTGTTCAGGATACTCTCAACAGTTACTGATTATCCAAGATTAAAAAAAAAACAATCCTGAATGTCCTCCTATAGGAAAAGTGTTAATTCCAATAAGACCTATTTGAGTTGAGAGTTGAGAATTCTTACATAAGTGTTCTTGATATCATAACAAATCATTTTTCTATGTAATTTTTTTATTACATCAGGGTTTTGTTGTAGTTGTTGAGCGATCTTGCATATATTCTCATCTTCTTGACATTATCTTTGCTTCTTCCACCCAATCAGATTGTGGAATGCAAAATAACACAACTTGAAACCATTTCTTAATTGCATGTATTATGACCAACATTTCCTTTTCGTAAATGGGTTTGAGTTAGCTTCTTTTTAAGCTCACTACTGTCAAAGACAAGGGGTCTTCCTTCTTACATCATAACTGCACCAATGCCATGGCTTGAGGCATCACACTCTACTACAAATATTTTTGTGAAGTCAAGTGTCACCAAGATGGATAATGTACACATAACATGTTTAGTTCTTGAAATGATGGATAATGTACACATAACATGTTTAGTTCTTGAAATGCTCTGGTTGCTTCTTTAGTCTAAGAGTGCTTCATTCTTCAATAATGTTTTTAGAGGTGGTGTTATTTTATCGAAATTCTTGACAAATTTGTGGTAATATCTTGTCAATGCTAAGAATCCTGGAGTTTCTTCAAGTTGGATTGGCCATTCTCTCATAGCTTTGATTTTGTTAGGATCTACCTTTGGAAATAGTTGTTGATCTTCCAATAGCAATAGCTTTTGAGGCATCACACTCTACAATAAATATTTTTGTGAAGTCAGTGTCACCAAGATGGATAATGTACACATAGCATGTTTAGTTCTTGAAATGCTCTAGTTGCTTCTTTAGTCCAAGAGAATGCTTCATTCTTCAATAATGTTTTTAGAGGTGGTGTTAATTTTGTGAAGTCAAGTGTCACCAAGATGGATAATGTACACATAACATGTTTAGTTCTTGAAATGATGGATAATGTACACATAACATGTTTAGTTCTTGAAATGCTCTGGTTGCTTCTTTAGTAGTCTAAGAGAATGCTTCATTCTTCAATAATGTTTTTAGAGGTGGTGTTATTTTATCGAAATTCTTGACAAATTTTTGGTAATATCTTGTCAATGCTAAGAATCCTTTAGTTTCTTCAAGTTGGATTGGCCATTCTCTCATAGCTTTGATTTTGTTAGGATCTACCTTTGGAAATAGTTGTTGATCTTCCAGTAGCAATAGCTTTTGAGGCATCACACTCTACAATAAATATTTTTGTGAAGTTAGTTCTTGAAATGCTCTAGTTGCTTCTTTAGTCCAAGAGAATGCTTCATTCTTCAATAATGTTTTTAGAGGTGGTGTTATTTTATCATAATTCTTGACAAATTTGTGGTAATATCTTGTCAATGCTAAGAATCCTTAGTTTCTTCAAGGTATTTTGGATTGGCCATTCTCTCATAGCTTTGATTTTGTTAGGATCCACCTTCCACTTCTTGAACCCCAAAGGCACACTTAGTATTTGAAGATAGTTGTTGCTCTTCCAATAGCTCTTCCCAATATCTATTGTAAATTAGTATGTCATCAAAGAATACTAGCACAAATTTTCTAAGGACGGGTTTGAAACATAATTCATAAGCTTTGAGATATTTAATGTGCATTTGCAAGTCCAAATGACATAAAAAAATTATAATGATCTTCATGTAGCAAATTTCTAAATGTTTTTAATTATGCTTGTGATTTGTAATTCTCATTTATGATTTCATTTTGAGCGAACTGGATGTGATATGTTTATACATGATAATCTGGTTAAAGAGCTAGCTTGACTTGTTGTGACTGGGAGTAAACATAATTGCAAGTGTACCTTATTGACAAGACAACAAAGGGATGATTTGAATTAATTTCAATTCTTTAGTCTAATGGAAATTATGTGCTTGATATAAAAAAGCAAGGAAATGCTCAGTGTGGGTGGTTGGAATTGAATGCAAGAATTAACAACGACAACAAAAGGAATTGGGGCATGAAGAATTATGTTGGTAAAACATTCAATAGTAGGGCCATTGTAGGACATTGGTACCCAATGTCCATTAATCGCCATGAGCATGTTATGACCAATATGATGGTTTTTGAGGTAGGGATATGCATTGGGTTTTAGACTTTTTGATAAGAGGAAACCGTAATCAGTGGTGTTATAAAGCTTCAGCAAACGATATGTTTGTTATGTTTTCAACGGTGGTCATTGTAAATACTACAATGAGCTGTGTTATAAAGCTCCATAGACAGTATGTTTTGTTTAAGTGGTTTGTTGATTAGAGGTGTCATAGAAAAATAAGGTCATAGAATACTAAGGACGATGTTCCCCCAAGGGGGAGCGGGTTTGTAAGAACCCCTGGTTGTGTTTTCTCTTAAAAATATAAGACTAAGGTCATGGGACATGTATTCCAAGTTGAATGGTGGGGAAAACATCCTACTCAACATCAATTTTGGTTTATTAATGGTTGAGGAAATTGGAAAATGATTTGGCAAAAAAATGAGACATTAATTGGAATTTAATTATGAAAATAAAGGAAATTAACAGAAAAGGAAGTTGAAGTGACAAATTTTCATGCAAGGGAAATTAGAGGAAAAAATGAAGAAAAATGAAAAAAATAGAGACATCAATAATAAAAAAGCACATGAAAATAAATTGACAACTTTTGCCCATCTTTGGAACAGGTGTAGTAAGGGAAAGAGAACAAGCACTTGGACAAGCAAGCAAAGGAATGTAAATGAAGGAAAAGAACAAGCAAATGAAAGCAAAGAGAAGGTTGGATAAACAACTTCAACATAAATATTTTGCTAGTAGCAGGCTGCATGGGTCATGAGTGAATGATTGGTGCATGTGTCTGTTTATGTGGTTCATTTGTTGTCATTGTCATGGGTTTTTCCGAAGGTGGTTTCAACCTTGCCTTGCCATGCCATGCCATGCCATTTCTTGGACAACCATGGTGTGATGGGATTCATTTCTTGGTTGAGTTTTGGATTGCCAGAAGATTTTGGAACCAATTGAGGTGGTTTCAGGAAAATTCCCAAAGGTTGGTTTAGAGATGGTTTTCTTCGTGAAACTCTTGACAGGTGGGTGGAGACAGGGAAATTCCTCAAGGTATGGTGAAGAAATTACCAGGCATTTAAACTTGTTTTGGTTTTTTAATTTCTTGACCGGTTTAAGCGAAATCATGGTAGTTTGAGGGTGAAGGTGGTTTGACTTATGGATTTCTTTGGTTGATTATGTCTGGTTTATCCCATGAGATCCCACATTCATGTTTGTAATATGGCGCATGGGTGGTTTAATGGAAGAAATATTTAGTTCAACTCAATCTTTTTGTTGGGAGCTACATGGAAATCCCTAACTTGGTTGGATTTTGCATATGTTCATAAGAGTTATTTTCCTATTGTGATTCATGAGCACTTTACTTGTTATTATGATGATTTGATGGTTGTTTTGTCATTGGTTAACATTTTGTTTATATGTTGGTTATAAACATGGTTTATAATGTTCTCGAGTTATGGCTCTAATTATGTTATGATAAGTTAATGAATGTTGAAGAATGAATGAGCTAACAAGTGTTGTTGCAACTACTTGAGAGGGCATTAGACTTCTCGGCGATTTCCAAATGACGTTGAGAGATTTAAGATCATATATGCATTCATGATTGGCGAAATTCATGGTTTTTATATGCATTCATGGTTTTTATATGTTTGACGAAATTTTTATTATGGATAAGCATGCTTAGGTTAAGTTCTTGTTCAAGTTTTGAATGATTAGCATTGTTAGCACCATTTATATAATTGTAGAAAGTTATAGGCAGTGGTTTAATGTTGGGAAAAACATCTTAGTGTGGGTGTTCATTTGGTTTATTATGGCTATGGGGAAATTGACAAAGGAAATGGCAAAGGTTTTGGAAATGCATGAGATATTTATTGACATTTTATTTATGAAAATAATGAAAATTAGGAGAAAAAGAAGGTGAAAGGCTACAGGTTGTATGTGAGGAGGAAAATAAAGAAAATAATGGAAAATGAAAAAAATAGAGGCCTTTTGATAAAAAGGTTTACGAGGATTAGTTGAAAGACTTTTTCTTAGGCTTTTGTTAGTTCAATTTTGGAGCTCTTTCTTTATTCTCTTTCTCTCATACTCTTGGACACTTGAGAGTTTTCTTGGAGCACTTTGGAATTAGATCAAGAAAGGAAAAAAAGGCAAAAGGAAGGAAGGATCAAGCGAGGAAAAACATGATCAAAAAATTACAACATGATTTTTTGTAGGTATCGATTTGCATGTGTGTTTTCCTTGCAAGATTTGACATGCATGTGGTTCTTTCGTTGTTATGACATGAGTTTTGCTAGGGTGACAATGTTTTTAGCCTAGCCTTGCCATTTCCGGATACCCATGATGGCGTTCTCATGTTTTGGTTGCGCTGGATTACTAGATGGATTTGACGCTGAGTGAGGTGGATCTATGAATAATAGAACGCATGGCCTAGTAACCCTTGAATCGAACTGTGGGTTGCGGTAAAGTCGTATTTTGTGTTGCCTCAATGGCCTTAGGAATCCTCGATTGTTGAATGGTAGGATATACGGTAAAGCCCAGAGGTGGGTGCTCTCCATCAGGCCTAGTAATCTCAGGATGGGATAATGGCGATAAAGCTTAGAGAGTGGGTCTCAGTTTAGGGCCTAATGATTTGGTGTGGATTGCGGTATATCCTGAGAGACTAAGAGACAAGAAAATTCCTCATGGTGTAGGTGGAGATCCGTTGGCATCCATGCTTGTTTTTTGTTTGGCCTTGTGATCCAGAATGGATTACAGTAAAACTTGATTTCAATTGACGAGGGTGAGGTGGTGTAGCCTCAAGATGCATTGGTTGGTTCTTTTGGTTTGAGTCCCATGTTCATGCTTAGCATATGGAATGGGGGTGATTGGCTGAAGAGAGATTTGGCTCAACCAATCTATGGTTAGGTGGAACGTGGTAGTCCCATATTGGGTTGACTTTTACATTCATTAATAAGAGGTTATTTCCTTGGTATTTTATGTGTAAATTTACTAGTTTATATGTGGATTTTATGGTTGATGTATCCTTGATATTTCTATTGTTATTTCGCTGGTTATAAGCATGTATTATGACAATGATGATATATGGCTCCCCTCATGTTTTGATTTGTAAATGAATGAACAATGTATCTATGACCTAATAGATGATAATGCAACTAATGATACAAGGGAACATTGATTTTTAGCTATTTTAAGATAAGTATGAGACTCCTATGCTAGGATATGTTGTTTAAATATGTAGATTACATATTTATGACATGTTTGATGAAATGCCTGTCATGGCTAGTAGGGGTCCAATCAAGATCTTGTTTAAGTAATTGCATTTGTATCATCATTCCATTGTTATCTTTATGTTTTGAAGGTGTCATTTAGTTTTGCGCAGTGACTTGGGCTCTAGGCCTGGAAAAATGGCTCAAATCCTAGGGATGTAGGCACAACACTGGGCAGAAAATTCCCTGGACATTGGCATACCATGTTGTGGGAGTGTTTGAAAGTGTAATGGTCTAAAAAATCATTGGGACTCCAGGGTTGGTTATCTGAGAGGTTAGGATGGTTTTTGAGAGCTTTATTGCTGGTGTGGAAGGTATGTATGGTGTGTTTCTATCGGTTCCACTTCCTTAAAAGTGACTTAGGAGGTTGAATCATATCATAGTAACTTTTCGTCACATGTTTACGTTCGCTGGTTACTTGAGTAGATGTGGGAAGAGGGTGTTACAAAAAGTGGCTAAAGATCCCGGAACCCTACGCACAAAACTGGAGTTGTTGGGCCATAAATGCATGGATACAAGCCATTGAGTGTGGTTATAGCGTCATAACCACATGAAAGCAATATCAAGGGTGTGATTGTGGATTTATGTTAGTGAAAAAGGCTCCAACTTAGGGATTGGTCCTCTGGGGTGGTTGTTTAGCTCTTGGGTGGTTTGTAGCCCCTGAGGAAGGTCAGAAATGTTTCAATTTGTAGGCCCCATTTCCTTAATTGGAACTTGGAGGTCGGTTCATGTCATAGTGACACTTGTCTCATGTTTACCTTGGCAGGCTTGTAAAATTGGGTAAATGTGGGAGGAGGTGTTGCAGGAGCATGAAGTTATTCTATAAAAATCCCTTTTTTTCAGCGTGCTAGCTAATAAGTTGTTATGATCCAAAGCATGCTAGAGCTATGCATGGTTGATGAGTGTTCTTCCAAAATGTTTGGCTCTTCAATTGCTAATTCTATAACTAGTTTTTGACTCTCAATCGAATGTGTTGCTATCGAGTTAAAGAAGATAACACTATCCACTTCCATATCTACATGGCCTACTTGTTGTGACCCTCTTTTACTTGAACTTTTACTTTTGGAAGAAGTAACAATATGGCACCTTTCCAAGTTGACACGAGGGCATGGTTCTTCCCCATCATCTCCACCAGATCATATTTCGTTAATATCTCCTCAGATTGTAATGCTTTCATGTCCTTTGTGGGTTAAGGACGAACTTTGATGGGTTTATGGAGTTGAAGAAGGTTGAAAATTAGTATGATTTCCCCCATTTTCTTGGTTTTTTTCTCAGAATTAGTTCTCACATCAGTTGTTACGTCATTATTAGTTGTTATTATCTCCTTTTCCTTCATTGTTTCTGCTTCATTTTCTTTGCTTTCTTAAATAATCGTTGTGAATAAATTGTTTTATCGTGCAATTATCAAATGCTTTGAGAATATGCCCTAAGGATTAAATCCTTGGGCATATTAAGCTTTAGTCAAATTGAAAGGATTCAATAATTCATAAAATTATGCAAGATGTGTAAAATTCTTTATTGCAACCTCTGCAAAAATATATGGTAGTGTACTAAATTGTTTCTTCTTTTTCCTTCCAAACATATTTGACCATGAACTATATTTTCTAAAAACTTCTACAACAAAATACTTATCTAAAACAAAAACAAGCAACAACAATGGTCCATCCTCATATATATGAAGCCTAATATATGTATGATTTTCCTCTGCCACATGCACTCCTTTTCCTCTAAGAAAATCTTGAGCTTCTGCAGATAACCTTTGGGGCTTTTTTCCTATCAACACGTTTCTAAATTCTTTGGACCACTGATCTTGGATAAGTCAAACATGAAACAAAGGCTTGTGTCTCCATAGAACATGGTACTTGAATTTTACTGGCTCTATTTTTGGGTTGAGATTGCTCTTAAGGGGTAGGGCGTTGAATAACTTAGGAAAATAATAGCCATTACTAAGTAGGACATCATGAAAAATCTTTGGGTCTTGTGGAAATTGGCCAAGTGGAAATAAATTTGGTTGGAAATGACTTTCGCTCGTTAAAGATAACATCCTTTTTAATAAGAAAAATTGTAGTATGTACAACACTGACTTGGGTACGTAAGAAGTTAATTGATGCTTCATGATGTCGGTGAACAACCATGAAAAGTCTCTATAAGGCTCTACTATAATGAAATATCAATGAAGGATAGGCTAGCCAAAATATGAGTAGACTGGAGAATGAAGTGTTAGATAATATTCATTCTATTTGTGTTTAGCATCGACAACCTCAATTTATTTTTAAAAACCTTATGAGTTAGTAGAACATGACACTTCTTCTAAATAACAAGCTTAATTGTTGAGTTCTTGGGATCAAATCGACTGACACACCAACAAACAATTTTCCCTTAAATTAGAGACCTATGGAACACATGCAACATTAGCTATCCCATTATTCCAAATTTTATTGTTTTGCTTCTCCTCTAGACTCAAATTGAAACCCATTGATAAGTAGATGACCAATGGCTGTGATTATTCAATCATGCAAGTGAATTAGTTGTATCCTCACAAATGGCATCCTTCTTCTTTTTACTCACCATATTGCTTATTTGTTCAATGCACTTAGATATATGTGACATACGAGGCTTTATCGAGCTCTTAGTTGTATAAATATTGATTTATGATAACATTTACTAATACATTCCTTTATCATGTATCATCTTCATCGAGCCATGTGAGAATGATAAAGAGAAGTTAATAACCCATGGTATGTCTTTTGAGTGGCATATTGGCGAATACTTCACGTAGTACAAAATTGGTTCCTTTTCGCTTTGGAGATCTAATTTTCTTAATTGAGTTTTTAATTAGCCTTGAAAGGAACATATTGAATGCTTATTGAGCTTTTAATTAGCGTTGAAAGGACCAAACTAAATGATTTTCATTAAGTATAGAGTATAAGGGAGAGACGATATTATGGTATGCATTGTGCGAAAGCTTTACGTGTGCATAGGAACGTATGTGCACATGAATGATTGTGTGGAAGAATGAATATGCAAGTTTTGTACACAATTGAAAATTGGCTAAGTATGGAGGGGGGAATGAGTGTGGGGTCATGAAAGGGTTCCACATACTCCTTTTTAAGAAAACAACTAAGTATGGAATTTAGGATAGTAACAAGTAACATGTTACAGTGATGATGTTACATGAAAAATATAGTTATTTATATTAATATCATATGAAAAATATTATAGTTATTGCTTTATGTGTCCTTCCATCTTCAAAGTAGGTACAAAGAGTCAAACATATCATCCTTGTTTTCTCTATCTTACTAAAATTATAACAATCTATCATAATTTTGTCTTGTGCTTCTAATAAAATGTAATTCAATAATACAAATCTAAAATCCATATACACTATAGGGCTATAAAACATAAGAAACACCAATAGCCTAAAGCTAAAAGAGACGTTAAACAAAGTTGACTTAGCTTCGCAAAGCTAGTATAATATATGGTTGGTGCATATCTACATGTATCTTTGCTTCAGATTACCCTGTCTAGATATTCATTGTCAAAGTTGTTGAGCTTTGATCAATTTTTATGGAGCTTATCCAAAATTTGTTTGTTCTAGGGCAACTCAATGTCTTATACCTATAATATCACTCCTTCATTGGCTAGAAGATCTACTAGACCATAATCCTTTCAACAATTGTGGGAGGGAATAATGGCATGGATGAGACCCACTAACTTTGAAATCTATTGATATTTGGTAGATAGGTGCCAATTGTTGGATACCAAATCAATATTTACTCCACAATAAATTCACCTTATGGATTGAATGATGTTTGAGGATTTTCCCTCCATTGTAAGATCTTTGAAGCCATATTGATTTGCTAGTTTTAACCCTTTCACCAAACAATAGAGCTTCATTGCACTGTTTGTTTTTTTGCTTATATGTGAAGCATAAATGAGTAGGATATTACTAGAATAGTTTTTTAAGACTCCTGATTCCCTATCTAAGCTAGGATTATATTTAGAGGCTCTCAAGTTATGTAAATTTTGAGCAATCATATCCCATGATTGATCATATTTTCAAAAGAGGGTAGCTCTCACACCCTGTGGTGAACTAATTTCTAGACATCAATCGAACATCAATTATTTCTTCACTAGCTCTACACATATAAAATATTGAAGGTCCTTCAGACCCTCCCTTAAGAAGTCTATCCAAAGTGTCTATTTTTTCCTTGTCGATAACTAGAGAATAGATGAGATCTTTAGCAAAAGTTCTACAATTCAAATCCATTTTTCAGTTATTGCTTTCTATAGAAAATTGTGTTTGGCTTCAATGCTCTAAGCCTACTAGACATTAAAGTCCCTTATTCCCTTAGAATCCTTTATTAGAATATGTTTTCATGTATCTCTACATATTTGTACATCTTTGAGGTGGTTATCTAGAATTCACCTTGCCTCATTAGATACTTTCTTAGGCAGTGCTTTGCTTGATACCCATGTAGGAGAAATATCCTATTTATTTTCACTAGAGTTCAACCAATATTGGTTGATTTGTTTCTAGATTTGGTTGATAAAACATGACCTTGCCTCTTGGAGCTATGATTGTTCTCCCAATTTGGCCTCCTATTACCAGGGATTATCCCAAAGGAAAGCAGACGTGCTCGCCTTGGTTTCCCAAAAATAATTATTTTGGATTCTAGGTTTATTGTTCCAAGCATCAATCCATATAGGTGAACCAGGCTAACAATCCTCCATATTGATGAGGGTGGTCTCATTGATATTCTCAACATATTTGGTTTTTTTAAATTTTGCACTAAAGGTATTTCTTTCCCTCTACTCACCTCCAATGAATTTTAGTAGTGATATATTTTATTTAGTTACTAGGGTATTTTATTCCCATAGTTCTGGTCTCTTTGGGAAGACAAATTGTATCCCATGCTACTAGAGCGCCTTTTTATTCTCTAGAGGGACCTTCCTAGAGGAAGGATCTTTGAAGGGTGTGGATGGCTTTAAGAATCTTAGAGGGAGAAACCAAAATAGAGAAAACATAAAAATGTGTTGTCTTGAGCACATATTTGACTAGAATAACTATATAAAGAGGCTTAAAAATATGAAATTTAGAGAGTTAACCTTGGTTACCAATTTGGAAAGCAAGTCCTCTCAAGAAGTACTTATTAGGTTGTTTCCAAGAAGAAGAACCTTCAAATGTTTAAAGGTGTCGGATATAATCATTTTGGATTTGTCCTAATAAATAAATTAAGAGAATGTGAAAAAAGCCTTATACAATGAAACAAAGGGTCACCTCCTTGTATAAATTCAATCACACAAAACTAAAAATGCAAAAGAAGAGTTACCTCTAACATGGTATGAAAGTCTAGCTTAAACTCCTTTCCCACTCATTGTTTAGCATGTCTCTCTCTCAATTCTATGCATTTGTGAAAACATTTCCATCCGTTTGAAGCTCTATTGTTATTGTGTTTTATTAGCGCTCATGCCCTGTCCCTTTGACTTTTCATCGAACCCTAATGCTTCTATCATTACCGTGTTTCCCTAATGCTTTTCTCATTACTATATTTCCTTAACATTCCTCTCATTTTGTCATTATTTTCCACCCTATTTTCCCTACATACATATTAGAGCATACCCTCCCACTCTCTACGATTTATTTATGGTATAACTTTAAACCCTATTCTCCTTTGTGTATGTAGAGGATTGTAGGCAATGAGCTTCATTACAAAATACAAGTTATATTCAAGCTAATGTAGTTTTATAGATCGATTTAGATGATTTGAGTTTATGTTTTTTTAACTTTCAAAGGTTCAATTTTATAGTTTCGACATGAACTTCTTGATTCCATCTATTTGGCATATTTAACAATGAATTTTTTTTGGCGTCGTCTATCGAGGCTTCAAATTTGCCTCAACAACTAAAAATTGTCGGAATCTGATCCTTTTTTTTTTAACAAAAAATATGACAACATGAGTGCTTGATTCTTGTTTTTTATGGTGGAAATGCATTCAACACCATAAAAAACACTGGGTGCACCTATAATCTTGAAGCTTGACATCCGTAACCTGAATTTCCAAAAATTTTCGTCGGATTTTATCAAAATCGTGTTAGAATTTTCATGGTTTTCAGGGCGAAATTTACTCCTCATTAGACTACGCTAATTTTTTGGGCAAACATTTTTGGATTAAATTTAATATATATGAAAATGAGATGTTAAGGATTGGTTTAGATGGAACCCATGGATATCACTAGAAAGTCCAAGAACGATGTATCGCTTCCCAAAGAAACATGCACATAATATGAATGCCATTGAAGGTGCGAATTTGTGAGCATGCTCATTATTTGTCGAAGTCCATGTCTTAGGAAAGGAACCATATGATAAGAGAAATTTATCTCACTATGTTTCCCACTTTGTGTGCTACTATGATATTAATGAGCATTTGATGTTGAGGGCTTGCAACGATTTCACTTGAGTGAATCAAATTATCTCTATGTGGCCAATTTCTTGCTCTATTTTGTTCCTTTTCATTGAATCATATAATACAAGTTTCTAATGGATTTCTTAATAATATCAAGAGCTCATTTGAAGATGAATTCTCTTACTTTTTTCATTCATCTAGTGATAACTATTAAAGGAGAAATTCCAAGAGTGGTCTATAAAAATTAGGCACACCCTCATTTCTAATGACTTGTGGAAAGGAATTTATGAAGGAGAGGAGGACAATGCACCTATCAAGCGTACATTAGATAAGGAACTATTCATTTGGGAGAAAAAGGAAAACAAATCCTACGTACATTAGATAAGGAGCTAGTCATTTGGGAGAACAAGGAAAACAAATCCTATACGTTGATTGTTGCTACTATAAATGAAGAGATGAGATGTCATTTACTTTTCATTACAAATTTTTATGGTACATTAAAGAAGTTGAAATATTTGTATGACTCACACTCTAAATTAGAGCTTGTCCAATTGATGATCAAACTCTTCAACCTTAAGTTGAAATATGTCCATCCCTTGGCCTTAACACCTAAAATTAGAGCCATCATGCATGATGTAGATTCCACTAGAGTTAAGAAGGACATTTCTATCACGATGTTCAACAAGGGTCTCTACCTTACTTACTCTCATTACCTTGAATACCTGCAAGCTAGTGAACAAATCAAATCCATTACTTTTGACTCTTTAATGGAGAAGTTTTTAGAATGAGAGAAAGATTCCAAGAAGCGGAATACAAAAACTTTAGTCCCTTAAAGGAAGCAGTGTGTCTTGCTTAGAAAGGGAAGAATCATTCACATGATTCCCTAAGAGGAATTATCAACAGAAGAGGACATCGAAGAAATAATTTTAGAAGTAGGGGAAGTAAACACCATCAAGGAGAAAGACCTGGTCTTCATTGTATTTGTCATGATAAAGATGAAAATGATGCGTTAACATGTAGAATCCATTGTGAGATAATCAAGTACAATCAAAACTAGAAATAAGACAAAGGTAAAGCACCAAATCTAGATAAGGTGAAGCATCTAAATCTACTCATTATATTGTTTCCCATTGCAATATTGGAGTAAATAAAAATACATTTCACACTTCATTTTATTCTTGGAGAGATGCATGGATACTTGATACGAGTGCAACATGCCACATGACCATTTGAAGACTTTAGTGAGAATGTGAACTGAACAATGTATTTTGTAGAGAAACCATGTGTAAAGCCCTCAATACTTGGCATCATAAAGCTCGAACTACACAGATTTCCTAATTTTCTTCTCCATGATGTGCTCTATATTCTAGAGCCATGAATAAATCGGTTATCCCTTGTTCACATTCGCTAGCAAGGTCACTCTATTCATATCTTCAATGGTAAAGTAGAAATAATAAAGGCATCTAACAACATGGTTGTCACATGACTAGAGTGGAGGATGAAAGACAGATGAAGTTGAAATGGGCATATGCTTATACACATAATTTTACATACATCTCTCATCATGATGAAGATACATTTCCATCTAGTCTTCTAAGACATGCTATAATTAGACATATTAATTATGACAACATCCAGTTATTGAAAAAGAATAATGGTTTTAGTTTACCTACTATTCCTAGGAAATTGAAGCAATGTGATGTTTCTATCCTTGGAAAGCATAGAAAACAACTTTTTCATGATACAACTTATAGAGCATGTAGAAAAATTGGATTGACACATTTCAATTTGTGTGGCCCTATGCCTACTTCCTAATAATGGAAATAAATATATGATGATTTTTTTTGATGATTACACCATAATGTGTTAGGTGTACTTGTAGAAAAGTAAATCTCAAGCTTTTGAAACTTTCAAATATTTTCATGTATGGATTGAAAATAAAGCACAATCACATATTGTCTCTCTTCATAATGGAAGACAATACACTTATAATGAATTTGAATATTTCAACATTTAGGCTTTTGTTAATTGAGATTGGTTGGATTTTAGTTTCAGGATTCATCGCATTAGATTTAGGATTTTTGACGTTTTGAACTAGCTTACCTTCACCAACATGGGATTCAACATCAAACTATAGTTTTATACAATCATCATCAAAATGGTGTATATAAAAGAGTGAACAGAACTATCTTGAATATGGTTCACTAATTGATATTTTTTGAAAATGAAAAGTTGATGTTTTGGGATGATGCAGTTCTATGTGCAATGTATGTGAAAAACTTATGTCCATCTCATGTTCCATCTGCGATGCACTGATTCCCAAGGAACAAAGAAGCAAAGCTTGATGCAAGGATTCAAAAGTATGTCTTCTTGGGGCATTTTGATACCACCAGGGCATATCATCTTTACAATAAGGTAAAGAAGAATTTTATTATTTTTAGAGATTTATTTTTTCTTGAAATTTTCAAGGCTAACAACATTGTTGAGCAATAACTTGATCATTTGGATATATTCAACCATGCAAAGACATATCATGAATTCAATAACGAGATTCCACATATTTAAGGGGGGATCCCTATCTTGGATCAATCTATGGAATCTCCTTTTGAAGCATCGTATCCCCCTCATAAAGTTTGACCCACTTCTTTAGATCTGGAATATTCTTTGAGTGATGTGATTGGGTGGATTGGAAGCCTTAAACTTGATGCAACCCTATCTCAATTAGTGGAGCAACTTGTACCATCTCAAAAAGGTTTTGCAAAGTGGTTGACCAAAACATTTGAAAGTGTTAATCTTGACGAGGTCAAAAAGATAGGAACGAGAGGTTCCATTAAACAATATGGAGGTGATGTAGATAACTCTGATTCAATTGATGTATAAGATATGGATTTTTCCTATGATGAATTGACTATATCTGCTAACTTTGAACCAATTTCCTTTAAACAAGCATCTTCCCATTGTGATATCCCTAAACTTAAGATATCCCTAAACTTAATTATCATAAGTTAAATTTATTTATTTATTTATTTTTTTTTTTTTTTAACGAAGTTGGTTACTTTTGTATTATAAAAAACGAGAACAAAGTTCTATTACATAACTATCATGAGTTTTGGCGAAGAGGATCAAAATCGGGTGCGCAGACCCACTTTCCTCATTTCTGCCACTATGGGAATTGAAATTAAAGAGGGAACGGCTATATTGCCTGACAAAAGCGCCTCCTATGTAGCAAAATTTGCAGCGCATGGTATTTAGTGGAGTTTTTGGGTGACCGAGTTGTCTGGCATGGGGTCTTTCTTGGCGCTTGCTTTGGTGGAAGCTGAGGCTTGGTAGCTCTGGGTGAGAGTTTTGATTTGTTCTATTGCTTCCTCAAGGTGACTGCACCTTCCTTTCAGGCTTTCTATTTCTTCCTTGTGTTTTTCCAGCTTCTTGCGCTTAGACCTGCTGTCGGATTCATAGTCGCTCTTCAGCTCATTGAAGTGTTTGACGACCCTGTTGATCATGACTGTGTGGGCCTTGCACATTGTGCATTCTTTGTTGAAGAGTTGATCCAGTGGCTTGATGATTCGCTGTGGCTCGCCCTGGTTATTTCGCTGGTCCTCCATGAAGCTGTGGTGGATGAAGAGGTCTGTGTGATGAAAAGAAAGAATAACAGAGGGGAGAAGGGGATTTAAGAGGAGGGAAGAACTGTGGGATTGGATCAGAGAGAAGAAGCGCCGAATGCAAAGAAGAGGGAGCAACAAGACCAAAATCGAACCTCTGCAGCTGTCCAAGAACCCAATATCAGTAATCAAAAAGAAGTTAGAGCTAAGATAAGTCGTTACCAGTAACGCAGAGCTCGGCTCTGAGTCTCTACTGCTGATGGCGGAGTTCAGAGAGTGTCCCCTTTTGCAGTCGTTGTGGACGCACCCTCGGGCAGATGTATTGCAGAAGACTGAGCTGAGAGGTTGTTGAAAACTTCGCTTGGAGTCGAGGCCTGGGGGGAGTGCCTTACTCACTCTAACACTCCTACTGGAATCTATGCCACTCACTGATAAAGCCCCGATGCAAGCCAGAGACTGAAGACGCGGAATGTAACTGAGAACGCCTGAGGAGGGAGGGGGGATATAAAGGAGGAAGGAGAGGCATTGCATGAGCGAGATTTTTCCATCAGAGACCGAGGAGGGATCGAGAGGCTGATTCGGGGCGAGATCTCCCTGTGAACTGAAGTGACTGATACCTGAAAGTTCAGGATAAGAATCACGGGGAGCGTGAGGAAGGATGGCGCTAAGGACGAGAGAAATGATGGAAGGCGGCAACATGGGAAGGGGAGGAGGATCGAGGTTTGAGGGATCAGTACTGCAGAAGATTTTTTGTAAGATTTTAGAAGAGCTGACCTGGTGGCTCTGATGGCAGGGGGGGGGGGTCTTATGGGATTGCTCTGATATATGACCTGTCATCCACGCATGCCTGGCCTTGCTTCCGTTTGACTGCTTTATTTGCAAGGGAATCCGCCTCGACGTTATGTTCTCTGAGAACATGCATGAAGGATGTTTCTCCCAAATCTCTTAAATTGTCCATTATCCTCGTTCTGGTATTGTTGAGGCTTTCCTTTAGGAATTTTTTCCCTGTGTTCATAGAGGAAATTATAATGGCCGAGTCCCCTATGATGATAACATTCTTCAGGCCCTTTTCGGAGAGAATTATGGAACCAAGGAGTAGACTATAGGCTTCTGCTGCGTTGTTTGATGCTTCCTAAAGACCCCATTCATATCTACAAATATGAACTCCATTTTGGTCTTTTATTATGCCTCCTGCTCTTGCTGCTCCAGGATTATTCTTTGATGCTCCGTCAAAGAAGAGAGTGGGGCGGTTTTGGGCGCTAATCCATTTGAGGATTTCTTCTTTGGTTCCCCTGAGCTTCCAGGAGGGTTGTTTCTTGTGAGCTTTGCTCTTTGGTGGAAGATTTTGGGTGTGACATATATTAAACTTATTGTACCAAACCTTTTCCTCTTGGGTCCAGCTCGACTGATCTGGAGTAGTAATGAGATTCGCACTCACCGCTTCAGATATGCTTGCCATTGTTTTTGCAATGATAGTGCCCATTCTTGGTTGTGTATTGTTGAAGACGTAGTTGTTCATGGCAAGCCATAGATTCCAGCAGAGGGTGGCGGGGATGCACTTCCAGAGTCTGATTATATTGTTTTTGCCTTTTCTTTGGTGTGGATAGTTTTTTTTCCAATTCTTCTGGAGGGTGTATACCTGATCATAGCTTCCTCGTGCTTCCAGGGGACTAACAAGCTGATTCCAACAATTCTGAGCCCAAGGGCAGAGGAGAAAGGAGTGTTGTATAGTCTCCTCCTCAACTTTGCAGAAGCAACAAATCGAGGGGCCTTGAATTCCTCTTTTCCTCAGATTTTTTGCAGTTAGGATTTTCCCTTTGAGAAGGGTCCAGTTAAAGTGTTTCACTTTTGGGATGCATTACGACTTCCAGGTGGCTGTATGAAGGTTCTAGTTGGCTGTTGGGTTTCTGTTCTGAAGGGATTTGTATCCTTCTCTAACTGAGAATGACCCTCCACATGAATCCCAGATGTAATTGTCTTCTTTCTCTTTGTTCACTGGTGCTATTCCCGAGAGGGAAGACTTCAGTTTGTACCATAATTCTTTGAGCTCCTGGGGTAACTGCAACTCTTTCCAATCTCTCCATCTGTTATGGTGCCATATAGAGATGTCATACAATGTAATTATCCTTATGTCTACCATCCAGTCCTGTAAAGGCCTGAGCTCTTGTTGAAGGTTCCTTGGATTGGTGTTCATTATCCTATCAGTCCAAATTTTGGTGTCCTTTCCATTGCCCGGGAGCTTAGAGACATCTTCTCTAAAATGAGGCAGAACTTTTTTGATTAAACGCCAAACTGGAGTGCATGGTCTGTCTATTATAGGATCGTTGAGAATGTTAGAATTTGGGCCGCTGAGGTATTTTCTTTTTATGGTCTCCACCCACCGAGATCCCTTGCTTAAGATGATCTTCCAAATCAGTTTGAGCCCCAGAGCTTGATTAGAGAGGCTTGGGATTTTTATTGAGAGGCCTCCTTTTTCATAAGGGAGGGAGACTTGGCCCCAGTTAACTAAGCTGAACTTCTTGGTATCCTGCTTTCCTCCCTGCCAGAGGAAGCTTCTCATTATGAGTTCCATATGCTTGTGAATACTTGCTGGGGCCATCATAACCGCGTATTGGTAGATTGGCAATCCTGAAAGGACAGCCTTTATGAGGATAGATCTGCCTGCTAGATTTAGCCAGGAGACTCCCCAACTTTGGAGGAGGCCTCTCATCTTCTCTATGTGTTTTGTCCATTCCTCTGCTTTGATGTTTTCCTTCGCCAGGGGTAAGCCCAAATAGGAGAAAGAACTCCAGTTTCTTTGAAGAGGGATATCAAATATTTGGGATATACTTTTTTGGATCTGGTGCGGCACATTCCAAGTGTAAATTTTGCATTTTCTGTTATTTAATTTACCTCCTGAAGCCTGAAGGAAAGCGTCCAGAACTCTTTTGAATCTCCTCGCCATCAAGCTGGAAGCTCCCCCAATTAGAAGAGTGTCGTCCGCGAATAGAGAGTGGTTTATCTCCTTTATTCCTCTTTCAATGCTTATCCCCATTATCTCTCTCTTGAGGCGGAGATTTTCTAGCTGTACACTTAGAGTTTCCGCCATAATTATGTAAAGGAAAGGGAAAAGAGGGCACCCTTGCCTAAGACCCCTAGTGCTTTTGAAGGAATTGCTTGGGCGACCATTGATCAGCGGGGCGGTCCATGGGTTGGAGATACATCCACTTATGATGTCAACTACTTTGGAGGAGAACCCAAATTTTCTCAAAGCTGCTCTTAAGAAGGAGTGATCCACTCTGTCAAAAGCGTTGGCCATATCCAACTTGATGATCATTCCTCGTTCTCCTTTGATGAGACTGCTGTGGATGGCTTCCTGTATAAGAATAACATTGTCAATAATCTGTCTCTTAGGGACAAAGCCACCCTGATTCTCAGAGATTATGATAGGGAGGAGGTTCTTGAGCCTGTTGGCGATGATTTTTGTTATGATCTTGTACGAGACGTTGCATAGTGATATGGGGCGAAATCTATCAAATGATTTGGGATTTGCTTCCTTGGGAATTAATGCAATGTGAGAGGATTTCGTGTAGTCCCCCAGCTTGTGCTTTCTGAATGCATTTTTCACCATTCTCACAAAGTCCTTTCTTATGGTTTCCCAATGCTGCCTGTAGAATGCTACTGAAAAGCCATCCGGCCCCGGGGCCTTGTCTTGTTGCATGCTGAAGGTGGCTTCTCTTATTTCTTCTTCGGTGGGATCTTGTTCAAGCTCCCTGTTATGATCCTCCTTAATTTTGGTCTCAATTAAACTGAGGAAAGCTGTGCTGTCGTGTTGTTGGGGGTCTGCTGTGAGGAGAGCCTTGAAGTGATCGAAGGCTGCATTTTTAATCTCTTCTTGTTCTTGCAGCTCTCTCCCTTCCACTTCTATCTTGTCAATTTGATTTCTAGCTCTTCTGGTCTTGACGTTATTGTGGAAGAAAGAGGTGTTCTTGTCCCCTGCTTTCAACCATAGGCAGCGGGATTTCATTCGTTGTTCCTCTTCCTCCACACGATTTTGCCTGTAGATCTCCATGAACATGCTTTTTTCCTTATCTATATCTTCCGCTGTGGGCTGAGTTTGTTCTTTCTCCTTGTGCCATCTCTCCATTTCCGACAGCAGATCGTTTCTCTTTTTGCCTTCGGATCTTGCCAGCTCTCTCGCCCACTGTTTTATGGCTGACCTTAGTTGTTTTAGTTTCGTTTCCCACACGTAGTGAGGTGAGCCTGATATTTCATTTGCCCACTGATTCTGCACCAGCGTGCTGAATTCTTCATGGCTATCCCAGTGTTTGTAGTATTTAAAGGGAAGGGGGCCTAAATTTGTTCCTTTATTCAGAGAGAGGACCACCGCTTTATGATCTGAGGCTGTTCCGTGAATTGTGTGGCTTTTAATTACCTGAAAGTTGCTGGCCAACCCTTCCTGTATGAGAAATCTATCTAACCTTTCTTTAATATTGTGAGAGCCTGCTCTCTTGTTAGTCCAAGTATATTTGCCATTCGACAAAGGGATGTCTATCAAGTTAAAGAGCTGGATTATTGCTTCTAGCTTATCTCTTGCTGAGTCTGGGTGGAAGTTACCACCAAATTTTTCCTCCGCCTGCCTAATTAGATTCATGTCGCCCCCAAGGATTATTAGACTACTTTGAATGGAGGAGAGGTCTGCTTCTAATGTGTTCCAGCAGCTGATTTTGTCTCTATAGTGGTTGGGAGCATATATGTTATATATGAAGTAGACCTCTTGGGTGCTCTTGTTCCTTAACTCTGTTTTGATCCACCAGTTGCAAAGCTGTGAGTTACTGATTTCCCACTTGTTTTTGTTCCATAGTGTGCCTATTCCGCTTGAGGCCCCATCTGAGCCTTTTGAAGTGCCTGAATAATTTTTGAATCTTTGTGTTTGTGAAGTGAAGTCCTGCTCGGTGGTTTTGGTCTCCTGGATTAGGAGAATGTCTAGCTATTCCTGATTCAGTAGATCTTTGATTGCTTTCACCTTTAGGGAAGAGCCCATTCCCCTACAATTCCAAGAGGCCAAATTCATTATTTACCCATTGTTGGGTGGAGTCCTGCTTTCTCCTTGGCCTTTTCGCCATTCCCTTTTAACTTGCCTAGAAATGAGTCCATGGGTTGCTGAGATCCGGTTGCCATCTCCTTAGCAGCTGCTTCGTCTCTCAATTCTTTGTTCGATTTTCTACCAGCTTTCCTCGGAGGGTCTGAAGGTTGGGTCCCTTCCCTTGCCTTGTTTCTGGTTTGGATTCTTTCAATGGTAGGGGTAGGAGAGAGAGGAGGGAAAGAGCGCGGGGAAGCTGGACGAGGGGATTGAGGGGGAGAGGATGGGACTTCTGCTGATAGGGATTCAAAGGGATTGAGGGAGGAGGGGAAATCTGAGGGGGGGGGAGGAGGAGGAGGGTGTCTTGATGACAGTGGTGCGGAGAAACTAGATCCCAGATTATGCTTTTTCCTTTTAACTTGTTCCCAAGAACCCCCTGCATTTTCCTCATTATGCTCTACATCAGTTACTTTTAGCTTGCTACATCTATTGGCGAAATGGCCGTACTCGTGACATACATTGCATTTAAAGGGCAGTTGTTCATAATCCAGCTACTGGATGTGCATCCATTGATCCACCTTTAGCTTGATTTCTTCGGGCAATCCTTTCCCCAGGTCGACTTCCACACAAATCCTTGCGCATGCATGCATATTCTCCCTTGGTTCTGATCTGTCTATGTATTTTCCGACTGCATTGCCGATTGCTTTGACAGATTCATCTCCCCAGCAGTGTAGGGGCAGATGTGGAAGGCGCACCCACACAGGAACAGCGTTTGGGATGTCCATTTCCTGGTCGAAGTTTGGTGTCCATCTGTTCAAATAAAGCCCCCTTGTGTCCATGAAGTAGGGGCCATTGCGGAAGATGAGGCTCTTGTCTTCTTTTGACTCGAACAAGAAGGTGAAGAAACCTCTCCCGCAGAATCTGATAGCGATCTTTCCTTGGATCATTGGGCTCCAGTTGCGCTCCACCCATTTTTGCACAGTGCGAGGAGAAGGCCAAAGGCCTGTGAACTGACCAACAAGACCTCTTTCAGATAATGCTATTGCCGATTTTCGCGGGAGGGAAGGAGGAAGGATAACCTCAGGGATCTCATCCAATTTCTTGATGAACTTCGAAAGAGCAGGACGGGGTCTGGCTTCAGAGGGATTTGTCAAGAGCGAAGCAAAAACTTCCTCAGGAGACTCAGAGATCGGAGGCGGGGAGGCGGAGCCTGCCATTGCAGGCCCGCTGGGAGAAAGGAGGAGGAGCCAACCTTTAAAAGGCCATGACCCCGCTGAGGAGGCAGAGGCAGATGGAGGCGCCCAAAGCAGCTGCAGGCAGGATCCAAGGGAGGCAGGCCAATGCAGGGCGAGCAAGGGTTGGGGCAGCAGCGCCCCTGCCAGGCAGAGCCTGGAGAGGCAGGCGCGGGCGCAGGATGCAGGCTAGGTCAGAGGGGAGGCAGCGCGCGCGCGGTCAATCCAATCATCCATTTAGTAATTCTACATTAAAATATAGATAGACATTAAATCATCAGTGATCTTGGTGATGATAATTGTTTGTAAAGTTACTATTTGTAAAGTTGTAATTGTGTTTTTATTTTATAAATAAAGAAAACACTGGGAAATTCATGGCCAAGTACATATGGCTAAAAGAGGAAAATGGTTGCAATTCAATTAAAAAAAATTATTATTTTATCCATCAACAAGTCTTAGGCATCTAATTTAGGTGATTAGATTTATTTATGAAATTATGATATTGGCCAATTAAATGTTTCTTAGAAGACATGGAGCTATATTCAGAAGTGAGAAACAAGAGCTCATTAATGAGCAATTAACTACCTGCCACCTGTTGGTGAGGTGGAGGTAGTTAATAACCACCCAAAGAGTGGTAGATGGATAATATATCTGTAATTTTACTAGCTTTTGTCTCACAATTTCTGAGAGAGAAAAATTGGAGGGACTGAAGAGTAGTAAAAAGTAGACAAAAGAAGAATTGCAGAGCTTATTTTTCTTGTGGGGACCAACAAAGGTTGTGTCAAGGTTGGGAGGAGTTAGATACTTTGTTGACACCTAATCATCAAGATTGGGTGAATATAATGTAAATAAATAAATAATAAATAAATAATATGAACAGTGATCGAGAGGTGAAGTGAAGAGTCTCTCCCTCATGTATATAATGAAGACCTACTTGAAGGAATATGAAATATGAATTAATTTTGCTTTGAGGAGTTACTGCCTAGCCTGACATGGTATCAGAGCCAGCTCCCAAAATAGTTGTTACTCCCTTCTGCCTACTACTCTCTGTCCACTGTCTACTGCACTCTCTGTCCCCTCCACTGTCGCTGCCACTCTGTAGTCACTGCCACTGTCTAACCTAGAACCATCTGTTGAACAAAACCAGAAGGTTGAAGAACCATGCATGAATTAGATGTGTATTAACGCTGTGTGTCAAAATTTTTGAAGGGCTGCTGTGTGTTGTACGCTGGTCCGTTGGTTGAACGCTACTCATTACATTATAACGCTGGTATATACGTTGAACTGTTTTGAACGCTGGCTTGCCATGCGTTGAACTATCTTGAACGCTAAAGTTTTTTGGCATATGTAAGGGGCATTTATACTTTGGCATTTGAATGTATTCTAAACCTTGTTGGGCTATGTATTTTGAATGCTGAAGTTTTTTTTGGCATTTGAACGCTGGTGCCACCACACATTTGAGGGTTCAAATCCCTTAAGCTTCTTCTCGTGAGACTCAATTTTTCTCAGAGGTTTGTTTTATTGTTGGAATTCTCGGTGGATGTATGGGAGTGTGCCACAAATAACCCAGGCTGAATTCTCAGCGCATTTGTATTTTTTGCTTTAAAAAAAATCTCAGAAACTGCCGTGTATTAGAAGTTTAACACCTGCTGGGGCTAAAAATTGGATGATTAATGTCAATAAAATAAAGTAAAATCTGGATCTTCGATGGACCATCTAGATTCGATGACAATTTTTTTCGCTGCTACATTTTTTCAGAGAGCTGACTGCAATGCTTGTTGAATCTCATGATGATTTTTTTTCCATTTAGATTGAAAAAAAAAATTGCACTAAAGAATATTGCCATTATAGTGGAGTTTTTCTTTAACACTAGAAGTGAAAATATTTTGTATATTGGTAGCGGAAGTATATTTTTTTTACAGTACACAATTTTTTACAGTACAAGATTTTACAATTCATTCAATCATATCCATTGTGGGAATAGTTCTCACTGGCAAGGAGAACTATCTTGAGTGGTCCCAGATGATAAAACACACCCTCATTTTCAATGAGTTGTGGAAAGGAGTGTGTGTTGGAAACGAAGACAATGAGCCAGAACAACCTACCTCAGACAAAGAGCTCGTCATTCGGGAAAACAAGAACAACAAAGCTTATGCATTAATCACAGCATCTGTAAATGAAGAGGTGAGTCGCCATATTTCGCCATTTTCAACTGCTTTTGAAGCCTTACAAAAGCTGAAAG
>APFE030751752.1:117666-128439 GCA_000404065.3 Pinus taeda
TGATTGACAATACCTCTGCAATAAAGTTGGCCAAGAACCCAAAGTTCCATGATCGAACGAAGCACATCAATACTAAATATCATCTGATTTGACGTCATGTTGAGGCCAAAACAATCCATCTCCGTCATTGTTCCACTAATGAGCAAATTGCAGACATCTTCACCAAAGTGCTTGGAAGAGAAAAACTTGAACGATTCAGAATGATGCTTGGATTCACCAACATCCCTTCAGATTAAGGGGGGAAATGTTGACACCTAATCATCAGGATTGGGTGAATATAATGTAAATAAATAAATAAATAATATGAACAATCATCGGGAGATGAAGTGAACAGTGTCTCCCTCATGTATATAATGAAGACTTACCTGAAGGAATATAAAATATGAATTAATTTTGCTTTAAGGAGTTACTGCTTGGCTTGACCTACTTGACCCTTAATTCGCCAGGATAGATTGTTCAAGTCGATGCTTCTAACTTTAGTATCTTTTAATTAGCATTTAAAAAGGAATTTGACTACTCTTATGTATGGTTTATTATTGCTTAACTAGAATGAAAAATAGAAAGTATAATTAATTTGCTTGTATTTTTTATTGAGTTTATCTATGCTTTACTTTTGAATAGAAAGAAAAAATAATTTATCACTACTTTTCAAGACTGAGTATTTCTACGTCATACCTTCAAATGATATTAGCAGTTAAGGAAAAAGAAATCATAGGATAGAAGGAACCCAATTCCATATAAAGATTACCAAGAATTTTAATTGTGGAGAATGGTAAAGTTATAAATTGTATGTTAGTCAAGTAGACAACAAAGAAGAGAACACAATGAATACTTTATTACAGTGAGGAGACTCTACTACAACGAGGATAACTATTATTAGAGAATACAATTATTAAAAAAAATGCCTTGAACATACAAGGATTAAGTTAAAGAGAATGGTAAACTTTTTATAAAAATTCAAATATTTCTATTCATATAAATTTCCTTCTATTTGTGAGTAACCACCTGTAAATATCATTTAATTGTATTATGCCCACTGGAAAGGGAACGATATCAGCCAATATAATTTATTATGTCCAGTGAACAAAAATCAACAAAGTCGAGAAGCTTCCATAAGTAAAATATGTTGTAAGCAATGTTAAATCCTTAAAGGATTAAAAATTAATTTGAAGGTTTTTGTATCATGGAAAACTCATGCTTAGGGACTTGTGACTCTATTATATACATAACTAATAATGTGAAAATGGAATAAAGTCAAACATTTTGTTAAAAGTCGCAAAAAATTTCATATTAAATTGAGAAATAATATTCCGCCTAGAACAGCCAAACGATACAATCGACACATAAATGGTCAAAGGTTTAATTGCTCGAAAAAGTAAAACAATCCACTTTTAAGATAATAAGTAAGCCTTACGACATAAAGTTTATAAATATATTTAAATATATCTATGTATATATATGATAAGATTGAGTTGAGAACCCTTGTCATAATAAACCTTGGGAATAAATTTTTATGATGGGCAATGGTTGTATAGTTGGTAAGTAAATTAACAAGTCCTTTGTGTCAATAAAAGAAATGAAATAATTTAATTGGTGTAATAATTATAAACATTTAATATTATGTCTTGAAAGATATTATTAGAACTAGTCATGGATCCATATACTAATAACTATTATAAATAATAAGTCAATGAATAGTTGATATTATATTAAAAAATAATTTGTTGGAATGTTGAAGAGTTTTTACAATTGGTATCAGAGTTTTAGTTACAACATTGGACCTTATCTCGGTCTTAAAATTTGAAACATTTATACTTGTTTTGAACATATTGCACAAAAGAACTAAAAAGCTGAAAGATGGCGAAAGAATTTAACAGAAAAACTTCTATAGGATCACCAAGAAGTGATGTAGAACATGACAATGAATTAGGAATGGTTGGGGGTGGAACCAGTAATGCAGAAAGACAAGATTTTGAACTGTTGCAAGTGATAAGAAGTCTTAAAATAGATCTAGATGATATTAAGGCTAATAAGGAAAGGTTAATCAAAGCTAAAGAGGAGCAAGAGGAGATCAATGGATACATGTTAAGAAAATTGAAGAATGAGAAAGTCAATAAAAAGACTCATAGAAAAAGATCTAGGAGTAAATCCATTTGCACCACAAGAAGCAACTCAATAACTTCTAGTGAAAGTAAATCTAATGAGTCTAGTGATCAAGAACATAGATCAAATAGCATCACTTCCTTGCCCATAAATAAATAAATAACAACATTTCTTAGTTACATGGAGAGTTTAAGAAAATTAGACCTCCCAATTTCGATGGTGAATCAGGAGTAGAGGCATGACTTCTCAATATGTCCAAATATTTTAAAGTGTACAATTATCCAAGTAATTTGAAGGCAATCTTGGCAACTTACTAGTTAACTAGTAAGACAACTTAATGGTGGGAGAAAAATAAAGTTGCTAAAATAATCAGAAGCAAGAATTTAACTTGGAAATTGTTCAAGAAAGAGTTTAAAAAGAAATTCTTGACTGAGAGGTATTTTGATGAGAAGGTTAGGGAGTTTCATGATATGAAGCTAGGACAACTTACCATGGATGATTTTGTTAAAAAATTCACAAGCCTATTAAGTTATGTTCCTTACTTGAAGGAGGAGAAAGTAAAAAATCCAAAGATTTGTTGGCTACTTGCCTTTCTCATATAGAGATAGAATTGAGTTTGATCAACCTAAAACTATGGATGAAACCATTAGAAAGGCTAAGCTACGTTTTAATCAGAGAAAAGAAAAAGGAAAAAATTCTAAAGGATGTGTATCAAAAAAACCTAACAGATTTGGTAGAAAGAGAAAAGGGTTTTAAAATCTTACCTTTACTAAAAGTATGCAAGCAAGAAACTACAACAAAAATTCTAATCAACAGAAAAATGTTGGGCAAAAGGGAGGATCTTCTATAGGCAACAATATTTTGAGCGAGTCTATAAAATTTCCAATTAAATGCTGGGTTTGCGTGAAAACCATATGTGGAGAGACTGCCCACAAAATCCATTGAAAAAGAAGACAATATTAAATTATGTTCAAGAAGCATCAACTGTAAATGATGTAGCTTGCAATATACCGAGAATTAGCATTGCTTTGAATGGAAGACGGGTAGATCATCATGCAACCATGGTTGAAGTTCAAGGTAAAATATTTGATAAATATGTATATGTACTTATAGATCCAGGGTATACATTAAGTTATGTTTCCCCTACTATATGTGAGAGGAGTAAACTTGGAAAACAAAAACAATATAAGCCATGGTTAGTACAATTGGCCACATGTACTAAGAGAAAAGTGACTAAAATTAGTAAGATTTGCACAATAAATCTGAATGGAATATATACTACCCTAAATCTAAACATTTTATAATTGGGATCTTATGATACCCTCATAGGAATAAACTTGTTAGAAGCACATAAAGTGATATTAAACTTCTTGGAAAAGTACTTTCCCTGTGTTGATGATGAAGGAAAGGTTGTATGGTTGAAGGGATCCTAAGAGAAATCCCTGTTAGACAAATTTCTACTGTACAAATGAAGAAATATGCTAGGAAATGATGAAAATTATTCATTGTTCAAGTACACGAGTTGTTTGAAAATAAGCAACAACCATCATTAGAGGAATATCTTATACTAGAACAGTACAAGGATGTATTTCTAGAAGAAATACCAAGACTTCCTCCAAGGAAGGATATTTACTTTACCATTGATCTTATACCTGGTGTTGTTCTAGTTTCTAAGGCCCCATATAGAATGAGTGTTGTTGAACTAATGGAGTTGAAGATTCAATTGCATGAATTATAGGAAAAAAAGTACATAAGACCTAGTGTGTCTCCTTGGGGAGAACTTCTCTTATTGGTGAAAAAGAAGGATGGAACATTGAGACTGTGCATAGACTATAGATAGTTGAACAAGATGACCGTAAAAAATAAATACTCCCTACAAAGAATAGATGACTTGTTTGATCAAGTTATAGGAGCTTCCATATTCTCTAAAATTGATATAAGGTCAGGATATCATCAAATCAAGATTAAAGATCAAGACATACACAAAACAATGTTTCACACATGCTATGGGCATTATGAATTTGTAGTACTTCCATTTGTGTTGGCTAATGCACCTGCTACATTCATGTGCTTCATGAACAATGTACTAATTCCATTCCAAGATAAGTTCGTAGTTGCCTTTATAAACGATATTTTGGTATACTCAAAGAGTAAGGAAGAAAATGACCAACAACAAATCCATTATCTAGGACATGTAATATCAAAAGAAGGAATTTTTGTAGATCCTGAGAAAATAAAAGCAATTATGGAGTGGCAAACACCCAAGAATGTGGAAGAAGTAAGTTCCTCTATGGGCATCAGAAAATATTATATGATATTTATACAAGGATTCTCTAAACTTTCTTATCCAATCACTAATCTACAAAAGAAGACAATCAAATTTGAGTGAAGTCAAAAGTGTCAAAATAGCTTTAACAAACTAAAACAACTTTTGAATTCAAATCCAATTCTAAAATAGTTGATCCCACTAAGGAATTTATGGTATGTACAAATTCAAGGAAGGAAGGTCTAGGGGGAGTTTTAATGCAAGATGCTCATGTTATTTGCAATGAGTCCAAAAAACTGAAAGAACATGAGAAAAACTATGCCATTCCTGATATAAAATTAGAAACAATAACTAATGCATTCAATATGTGGAGACACTACCTAATAGACATAAAATTTTAGCTAAGAACATATAACGTTAATCTATAATATCTATTTGATCAGCCTAATTTAAATTATAGACAAGCAGATGGTTAACATTTATTAGTGAGTATGATTTTGAGATTACACATATCAAAGGAAAAGAAACCAAATAGCAGATGCCTTTAGCAAAAAAAATAATTAGATATGTGCTACATCAACAATTAGTTGGTAAACAAATTTGACAGAAAAAGTCTAACTAGTTACAAATTATGATTTAGAATATTTGAAAATTAAAGAAAAGGTGTAGGAAATCAATAAATTGGATGAGGAGAGAGATGATTTTTCAGTGACAAACTGAGATTTATTTTTGTTTAAAGGTATAATTTACATACCCAATGATGTAAATTTGATTTTTTTTGTTTTTTGTTTTTGTTTTTAAGATTAGCTATATAAAAGACCCACAACTGGTCATCTTGGATTATAAGAAGTTGATCACTATTTTTTTTGTTTTAGATCAGCTGTATAAAAGACCCACAACTGGTCATCTTGGATATAAGAAGTTGATCACTATGTTAAGAATTTTTATTGGCCAAACATGAAAAATGAGACTATTGAGTATGTAAAAAGATGTATTGAATGACAACAAGCTAAAACATCCCATGAACATCGTGCTCGTTTATTGCAACCACTAACCATTCAATAATGGAAACAAGAAACCATTTCAATGGATTTCATCGTCGGGTTGCCAAAAACAAGTAAACAACATGATTCCATTATGGTTGCAGTTGACAAGCTCAGTGAAGAAATACACTTCAGCCTAGTAAAATCCACTTTTAATGTTAAATAAACATTGCAAAAAATTTCACGAGAGAAATTTTTAGGCTTCATGGGTACCTATTGTTGTGATTTCAGATAGAGATGCAAAGTTTACCTCCAAATTTTGGAAGGGGTTATTTGAAAACATGAGAACTAAGTTAAACTTTAGTACATCTTATCATTCTCAAATTGATACTCAAACATAAATGACTAATAAGATATTAGAGGACATGTTAAGGATGTATGTGAAATAGAAGCAAACTAAATGGAATGATTATTTGCATTAACTAAATTTTCCTATAACAATGGGTATCAAACCTCTCTAAAAATGATTCCTTTTGATGTGTTGTAGGGAAAACCCAACATCCCCCATTTTTCTGTATTTACTTCAAATAATTGGGGTCCTTATCATTAATTTTTGGCTAGACACCTTTTATGATTCTCATTTACTTTATTGTTATTTTATAAAGTCATTTTTTTTCGTTGGATTTCTATTTTAATCATTTCATTGAATTTATCTTTTAGCAAGATTTCCATCGATACTTGTTTCAGCTCATTTGGTTATCTAATTTGTAAATGACACTCCTTTGAAGTTTGATCATTTTATCGCCTGAGTTAAAAAACATACAAATATATAATATTTTATTTTTTTCGCAATTAAAATAGTCATTCATTGTAAATATTGATCTCTAATTAATTTTTACTATTTTTTCATTTTTCACTAACGGTCCTACAAAATGACCCAGCGAAATTGCAAAACAATTTAAAAAACGTGTTTTTCGTGATCTTGGTAATTTATTCTAATTTCTTATTTTAAAATAAATTGTCAAATCCGAAATCTCAAAATTTCAAAGTGGTTGTAGTTCATTTTGTAGAATCTTTAATTCCATGTGGGCCCACCTCACTTCACATCCTCCCTTCTGAAATGAAATCGCCAACTGAAAAAGTTCTGAAATTAAAAAACTCTGAAATAAAATCGCCAATCTAAAAACTCTGATTTTTAAAAATTGCCGATATTCTGATATTGCATATCGACATTTTTGGTTATGCGCACACTGTTTCGATATAATAAATGTCGATCAGCAGTAAGTTTATGTCATGCCTATTCGTTTTACCCTATAATTTTTGGTTATTCCTTATAACTCCCGCTCCATCTCCCTATGTCAGCCCTACCCTTATCTCCACACCTTATCCCTCCCCCTCTCCACCTCATCACTCCACCTCACCGATATCCCTCCTCCATTAACGTTAACACTTTTGGCGTAAGTTTGGTTTGTTTTAAGTTTTGATATATATATATATATATATATATTATATTTATATATATATATTCTATATTTATTTCGTTTGTGGTTCAGCTACTGGTGGCGTTACATCCACGGGAAATTCTGGGCAAATCACCCGGGGAATTTTTAAGCCATTGTCCAGCCTATGGTCTAACCGAAGCGTCGTGGAGATTGACCTGTGTGCTCCGTTCGAGAGAAACTTAACATAGGGACCGCAAGTAAACTCATTATATATTTTAATAATTTAATAATATATATAATATATATATATTATTATTTTATTTTTTTTTTTTTTGTAGTAAGCACATGGGGGATTTGGAACAGTGACCTATCGTAAGAGTGCCTTAATAGTGCACCATTCATCTCATCAAGCTCATGGGCTATTTAATTAATTTTTAAATCATTTTTTTATTCTTTTACTTTGGGTTAATATTAATATTGAGTTTTAATTAAAATTAAATTAGTATATTAATCAAAAATTGTAATTTAATTTAGGATTATAATTTAATTTTTAGCCCGGGCAACCAAATTTTCAGATGGCAGTTTTGACTCCCCAACTTTAGAAGCTCATAAGTTGAGTTTTACTTGGCCAAATGAGGTCTAGGATGGCTCGTTGGATAGATAAAATAATGGAGAATATTTATGAAGTGGTTTAATAACCAGATTTGATCATTTAATGGGTTTAAAATAAAACAAAAGATCCAAATCAAAATTTTTAATCAAAACTAATTTTCTGACTTTAATTTTCTGCATTTTCATTTGCTGACAGCTTCTAGTGAGTGCATATCCATTCGTATATGTTCTCCCTGACCAATTATATCTTCATAGACATCAATAGAAAGATCATATTTCTTCTTATTTAGTTATATACTTGAGTTTTGATTGGATATATTTTATATTCCAGATTTAATATTTTGATTTTAATTAAATTTTGATTGATTTTTTGCACGGAAACAATTTGAAGAGACGAAGAGAAGAAGATTTCAATAAACGAGAATGATCCAATAATAAAAGAATATGATTTTGGGACAATAAAAATTGATTAAGCAGAACTAATTTTCAACAACTTTCCTATTGAGAATTCTTTTTGTAAAACTATAAATAGTAGATTGTAGAATCTATTAGGGGGCTTCTCTTCTCTGCAATTCTGGAATTCTTAAAAACACTATTGTAATGAGGATTTAGAGTTGTAGGTAAGAAGAGAGAAAATCTTAGATCTGGGGATTATTGGAGATTTTTCTTTTGCATTCTGAATGATGTATGAAGGGCAGAGCTTGCACTATTGCAACTCTTGTTTTAACAACGTAAGTTCAAAGCATTGTAAATGACTATTGGAGACGAGAGCCAGAGAAACAGATACAATAAATTGGTATTTATAATACTATTGTTTTAAACACTGATTTTATTTTATGATGGAAAAATCGTGTTATTTTATTCATATTTGTGCATTATTGTCATGTGAGTAATTTGTCTCAATAATATGTTATTATTTACCCATGCTCTTGTGGGCTGAATTATGATTTTTGAGTAACTATTTGCTCAAAAGTATGTCTTTTAATTATGATTTAACAAACAATAATATTATGTGAACTATTTCCTTATATTATTTTCTAATCATTCGAGTTACTAATTTGATAATCATTATCATTTTGTGAACTACTTCCTAAATGGTCTTGATTATTATTTATGTTAATAAATCTCTGACCATAATTTGTTTTGGCATTCATAAGGTTAGTTGATTGAACTACTTCATTAGATATTCATTATAAGC
This sequence comes from Pinus taeda, assembly GCA_000404065.3. Lineage (NCBI taxonomy): Eukaryota > Viridiplantae > Streptophyta > Pinopsida > Pinales > Pinaceae > Pinus > Pinus taeda. The sequence goes on from APFE030751752.1 coordinate 126,271, forward strand.
CATACATATTTAAATCCCAATCATTTAAATATTATGGTCTCGGTTGGGTTAGATCTATATATGCCTAATTGAGATAGGATTATGATACTTTTCTTTTTGCTTGCATTTTAGGATAATTTTGCATTGATTTAATTGTATATTTTTAGAAGTCCTCTCCCCAAAGAGACAAACTTTATTTGTGGCTTGGCTGATCCCTAGATCAGCTTAAGGATCACTTTCTTGTCTAATCAACAAAAGGGATGATCTGATCTCTCTTCTTTATTGGTAGATGAAAGTCATATTTTAAGCCATTGGAGATAGAGAGAAGGTAACTGAACTTAGTTTAACCAGTCAGACCCACCATTTCAATGGAAAAGGAGCTGCTCTAAGGTCCGGATTGGGTGGCCTACCTTATATTGTTTTAGGCAGAGAATTTCAAGCCTTCAACATTTTTGGCGCTAGAAGGAGGACTTGAAGACTTGTTGTTTATTAGAGTTTTTATATTTTAAAATTTTATTTTCATTACGATGGCTCCACTTAAACTTTCAATTTGGAGTTGTATTTCTGGGAGCACACCTGCCAATACTCCACTAAAAATAGTAAGACACTTGTCAAGGGTAAATTTTAATGGTAAGAAGAATATTTCCACATTTAATCATGCTTTACAATTCATTCAAAAATTTACAAATTTTGATTTTCAAGGAATTGATGAAGGTATTTCATGCGGGATTTTTTACTTTAACATTCTTGGGAAAAGCCAGAAGCTGTTGTTAATCTCTTCTAGTTGCTTCTAGTCACAATTGGGATCAATTTATCACAATTTTCCTTTGTAAATTTGACAGCTATGACTATGAACAGGTATGTGATGAAATTGAAGGTATACGAAAGTTCGAAAATGAGTCTTTTATTGATTTTACCATTAGATTTTGTTTAAATTTTTTGAGATTTAAAATTGAAGATGAACCTTCGGAAGATGATTTATTAGATTGGTTTGAATATATTTACTCTCCCTCCCATTCACAATCCATGTGGGATTATTACAAGTTTTGATCAATTATCTTCAAATGTTATTGACATAATTGAGAATTCCAATATGGAGGTACAAACTAATGATGATGAAGTGGCCTCTACTATGTACAATCAATTCCTTCATTTAGTGCATACTTCCTACAATGTTAATAATGACCAAGATGCACCTTCACATGTCAGTGAATCTCAATCATAAAGCTTGGAAAATTTTACTATTTAAATAGAAGAAAATACTAGGAGCAATCTTGGAGAAAAGGTTGCTTGAAATCTGAAAATCATTGTGCATTAAATTCAGAAAATCAGGTTATAAATCAGCAAGTACAAGCCGAAATTCAAAATTCCAATAATATGCAACTTGTTGTACAAATTTCTAAATTCTTTCATGATGATCAAATGTCAAATTCAGGGCAGGCAAACAATATTCTTCAAGAAAGTACAATTAATCAATTGAATGATAAAAGCTATGAAATTTGTAATGAAGAAAATACAAACAAAGAATATTTTAGATTCATTTCTTCACATTCATATTTTTCCCTTTATCCCGATATTTTCGTTGATAGTAATTTACCCTCTCATTGCATGAATTTTGTTCTAGAAAGTAGTGAGACTGATTCAAATGAATTCCCTATTAGTTTTTATCAGGATAAATAATTATTTCTTGATCATTCTTCCAACATTAATGAACCATAGCTTAATTTTCCTTCTTGTTTTGATTTGTCATATGGGAATGAATAAAATTTCAATAAAACTCATGAAGTTAGTTATGATCATTATTCTGACGTTGCGGATGTTGACTTATCTTCTTCTCAATTGAATCATCATAATCAGAGATCAATCATATGTGAGAATGAAGAACAATTTAACTCAGAGGTTGTTCCAACTAATTCTCATTCTCAAGTAAACAATGATCTTCATGATTTCAACATTCAAGAGTCTTTTCGAATTTATAATTTATATGATCATCAAGATCTTACACTTGTTCATGGTTCAGAATCGTTTCCTCTTCTACAAGTTAATGCCAATGATCCTTCTCATTTTTTGAACAATGATTGTGAGGGGGAAATTGTTTTAAATCAATTCTAGTTGTACTATAACATTAATTCTAACAATATTGTAAATTATGATTTAATTTTATTATTGTTCCTCCTTTTATATATATAT